>CAJNIZ010010409.1:0-12206 GCA_905231905.1 Symbiodinium pilosum | reverse complement strand
CAACAACAGCAGCAACAACAACAGCAACAGCAACAGCAACAACAACAACACCAGCAACAGAAACAGCAGCAGCAACAAGACACAACAACAACAACAACAACAACAACAACAACAACAACAACCACAACAACGACAACCACAACCACAACCACAACCACAACCACAACCACAACCACAACAAAGACCACGACAACAACAACGACAACAACAACAACAACAACAACAACCACTCACATCAACAACAACAACAACAACAACAACCACAACACGACGAACCCGAACACCAAAACCAACACCACCACCACCACCACCAACACCAACACCAACACCACCAACATCACCAACACCACCAACACCTCCAACACCTCCAACACCAACACCACCAACACCGCCAACACCACCACCAGAAGCACCAGCAGCACCAGCATCACCAGCACCAACACCAACAGATCTTACCTGTAATTACAGACACGTACAGCTTTATGGATTGGACCTGCTCATTAGAAATAAGTACAAACTGAAGGCGATTGTGGGTCTACAGCTAAATTTCAAGCAGGGTCACCCTGGTTGCAAGTTGGGTGATAATGTTGCAGTTGGTTTAGTGTAAGGGCCCTCTTCAATGTGTTTTCGCCGCCGCTTATTCAGGACCACGGCCAATGTTTGGGTGACCCTGTTTAGTGTCTTTTGTCTTTGTGGCCTTAAAAATACGAGACCGAATCCAGACCATCCCTTTTAAAGTAATCCCCAAGGCCCCAGTACCGTGGGAGGCTTATTGATCTCGTCTACTTTCCATTTTCGGAGGGGACTAATGTTAGGGGGGGGGCCCTACTTTAAACAGGGTGCAACATTAATTGGGATAGGTATGGTAATAAGTCCTATGCGTAGTAGTTGTGGGATTTATGTTTGTAGTTCTGTAGGTAGGGGCCGCTCCTCGTAAACCCACTGAAAGCTCTCCTAGCTTGAAAGTTGCTTATCACAGGCAGTGCCGTCGTATATGCGAACAACGCCGATCCTGAAGTGACATGGCTTGGGATTAGATTTGGGGCTTTGCTACACCCTAAACCCCTAATCCCTAGACGCTGTAATTGAAAGGTTGGGCCTCGTAGTTAGAAAAAATTGGTTAGAAGCGATTTTATTGGGATAAAATGGGGTTCGTGAGCCCGATGAGGGTTTAGGGTTTAGTTAGGGTTCGGGGCCCAAACGAACAGAGAACCTGAAAATAAGCCCTTCGTAGATCGCAGTCTCAAAACGGGTGCTATGTGAGCTACACGCAAGATTAGGCTTACCAGATAGCCATGAAGGGTGGACACAGGGGTCCCTTTGGTAAATATTCCCTAATAAGGAACCCGTGTCCGTTGGGGTTTCATGTAAGTTTGGGTGAGGGCAAACACCTGGAATTCAAATCCAAAACTTGATCCACCCTAAAACATTACGTCCTACAACTACAAGGAGGACGCCTCCTAGTCACATAACTATACTCCTAAGTCCCAGAACTGCACCTCATCCCCTTTATAACCCACCCTCGACCCTAAACCCTAAACCTCAGCCACGTTATAACCCAACTTACAACGTCTTGGAGGGTCAGGGGGACTTAGTAAGTAGGTTAGTAATGGGAATAAGCAGGGTTACTATATGGGCTATAGGGGTTCTTAACCTACTGACTAAGTCCCTGATCCTACAACTAGGGGGGCTCTCCTTGAGGATTTTTATCTGCACAATCAAGTACCAAGATCGATGTGTGTGGAATTCGGGTATTTTTCAGAACAGGGGGTTTAGGGTTAGGGTGTAGGGTCTAGGGCGATTACTTTTACCCTAAACCCCTATGTCCTTTGGCGTCCCCAGGACCCCCGTGGTTTGGGATAATCCCTTCCAGGAAACGGCGATTGCACCTGGTCTTTTGGGGCGGTTGCTAGGCCAAAACGCTGATGGGGGAGTGGCTGAGTGCCTGAGTGGCTCCTAGTTATAGCTATCTCATTTTCACTCCCTCTCGTCCCAAACCCTAAACCCTATACCCAAAACCCTAAGCCCTTTAAGCCCTAAACCCCACCAATAAGAGGCAGGCTCCCTCAACCCTAAACTCTGAACCAAAGTTGCAGGGTGGCAGCTTCTAGTGCCCATCACGCAACTGGGAGGGTTCCCAAACCCTGAACCCGGTTTAGGGTTCAGTGTTCCTACAGGGTTTAAGGTTATAGTCCACCTTAAGTTTCAAGTTGAGAGAATATGGATTATATGGGGATCTTGTTATAATCTACCCAGAGCCATATCCTATCTACTTAAGGGGGACTATAGGGTTTAGAGTTCAGACTTCATTTTGGATAGGATGACGTAGTACGTTAGCCGAGGGTGCTGAAGACAGCTGATCTGTTGTTGGAGATGCCGAAACTAAACCCTAAAACACCATGTAACCCCATATAACCCCCTAAACCCTACAAAGCCCTAAACCCTACGCAACCCTATACAACCCCGCAGAAACCTGTATAACCTTATATGAAGCCAAAACCCTAGATCTGTCCCATGGCCATGGTCTGGGCATTTTCTAGAAGGAAATTAACAGTCAAATGGTTCAAACACTAACCGCTATATAGGGATTATAGGGTATATATTGGGGTAATATTGGGATAATGGAAAATAAAATGGAAACTATTATAATGGGTAATATAGTGTAATACCATCAGTTCTACATGAGCTATAGTCTAAACTCCTTAGAGGGGGGTTATATAGGGGGTTAAGTAGGGGACTATGATAGGGACTACTAACCTGGATGCTAGGAGTTCAGACTGGAGCTCAAATGCTAAACCGCGTAGCTGAGGCAGCCTGCCTTCAAGAGAGCGCTTGCCAAAAAACTTCGACTTCGATTTGGCGGCATGCCTTCTGCTGCATGATGAGTTCATGTGAGCTATAGTCTAANNTTTAGACTATAGCTCATGTTGTCCCGTTTCCAGAAACAAGGGCGGGTAATTACATGTTTCCTGTGTAGCTTTTGGAACCATCCGTCCACTGAGTCGACTGGTTGACGGTTGCAGATTGCACTTGCAGCATCCCAACAACTTTCAACAAACGCATGTTTGATGCAGGTTTAGGGTTTGGGGGCTTAGGGTTAAACGGTAAGGTCTTAGGGCCAGTTTGGGACAGGGTCGCAGCTACATAGCAAAGCAGGGTAGCGAATTTGGCCCTGTACCTCAAGCGCTAAACCTCTGTGAGTGTTGCAAACAGCAATTTGGTAACAGAGCTTGGAATGATCAGAGTTGGAGTGTAGAGTAGAGTTTAGCGTTATGGGTCGAGGGTAAGGCTGCGTGAAATTCCTAGCCAGAGCAGATGCCGCACAACTCGCGCAACAACGGATGTCAAGCATCTTTGGTGTGCTTGGGAATGCAATGAAGGAGAAGTATACCACCTGAGACATGCCATGACCAAAACCCTTAAGCGCCTTTGCTGGAAACTGCTAGTCTGGCGCTGATGGCCCTTCGAGCTAACCAAGTAGGCGCGATTTTTCTGAGCAACAGGGCGCACGCATGCAACACACGGCTTAGGGTTCAGGGTCTAGGGTTAAGGTTCCGGATCTAGGGCGTAGATTTTGGGGTCAGGGGTCTTGTGGTGACTCCGTGCAAGCTGAACCACCGACCTAGAAGGGTGAGGGTTTTCAGCTCCTCCCCCCTGAGGACAACACACGAGCTTGCGCCCTTGTAAGGAGCTGGACAGGCGTTCAATTGGGGGTTTCCCAAAATTAGGGGTACCTTTTTGAGGGTCCCTATAATAAGGACTATAGTATTTTGGGGTCTATATTGGGGTCCTCTTATTTTGAGAAACTACCAATTATGCAATCTGTTGTTTAGAAGCCCTTATTTCTAGATTAGTACTATGATTCTTGGTGGCATTACGAGTATCATGACTAGTGTTTAGAAGCCCTTATTTCTATGTTAGTACTATGATTATTGGTATTATTACGAGAATCATGACTATTACAACCATTATTACGATTACCACTTTTATCGTGTACATCCATATGTATTTTAATCATTACTTTTATATTCTTATTGTTACTGTTATGCATCGGGTGGAGTGGCATAGCCCGTCCTTGCAGCTTTCATCGTGTGGCCCAGCAGATTCTGTAGTCTCCTGCAGACTCTTGTTGTTATAGTCTAACCTTAAGGCATTGCTAACAATGAAAAACTGCTTGTGACAGGTTTAGGGGATTCCAGGATACTTGTGGCAGGCCCCTAAACCCAAAACCCTGAATCCTAGATTCTAAACGTTTTACATTAAACCTGAACCCTAAATCTTAAACGGCAAGTTCACCTGGTTCCTTGCTGCTGCCCCAATCTTGTAACTCTTGTAGCATTGTAGCCCCCAACAAGGCTCCTACATAAAAACCACACACCTAGTAGGGGGTGTGGCACTTTTCAAGTATATCCTCAACCCTAAACCCTAAACACCTTTCCTGTATGTCCATCAGGATGTCACATATTGCGCTGTCAAGGAAGTATCTTCTTTCTCCATGTTGGGTCATGTGAGGATCCAATGAGAGCTATGCTTGCTTCTGTGCCTCCCTGCTTCTCGCTGTTTACCCGGGTTCCTGTTAAATAACATGTTACGTGTTTATGTATACCTGGGGCCAATATAGATTAAACATGACCATGTTTGATAGTATTTCAACAGGAACCCAGTTACCTAGTGCAACTTTGTGTGTGTTTTTCGGGCGCTTATCTCGATTCGCGCGGGCTCATGGCCATGATGAGGCTGTGTTTCGGGTTTGAGGTTTAAGGGTTTAGGGTTTATGGGTGTTAGGGTAGGGTTTAGGGTTTAGGGTTTGGGGTAGGGTTAAGGGTTAAGGGGTTAGGGTAGGGTTTAGGGTTTAGGGTTTGGGGGTAGGGTTTCGGGTTCTCGATTGGAGCATGCACTTGAATCCTTAACCCCAAGACCTACCTAGCGTAACCAATGTACCTGTCAAAAAGGTGTTGCACCTAATATTTTGGTATCTTTGCCCCTTGAAAAGTTTAAAACCCTAAACCCCAAACCCTAAACCCTAAACACTTGCGGTGCCGCGAGCACGAGAAACCAATCAGTCAGAGACGCCTGGACGAACTTTAATCCGGATCTCGACGCGGAGGGTTTAGGGTTTAGGGTTTAGGGTTGAGGAGCCCCATGCTGGAAATTGAGCATATAAGCCTATAGTCCCCCTTAAGTAGATAGAATATGGAGTATATGGGGATGTTCTTATAATCTACCCAAAGCCATATTCTATCTACTTAAGGGGGACTATAAACCCTAAATCCTAAACCCTAAACCCTAAAACTCCTTAGGCCCCCTCCAATGTTGCCACTTGGGGCTGCTGCACATGAAGGAGTGGTTTAGGGTTCAGGGATGAGGTGTGCCGTGGGGACTCGCTGGATACACGGAATGTGAAAGACGAACAAATAATGCAAAGAGTGCAAAGGAGGAAACAAGGGTTCCCCTTCAGAATTCTGTAGCAATGATGTTGTGAGACTCCTCTGGGATAACTGGTCCCTAAACCCTAAACGCTAAACCCCTAACCCCTAAACGATATAAACCCTATGACCCCTAAACGGTATAAACCCTATGACGGAACCTCACTGCTCGTCCGGGATCCCGTTCTCATTTCGTCGGACCAATCGGACCATAGTCGATGTGCGTTGCAGCTTCAAGCCTGCGCCACGTCACGTATTCCGGGGCGTGCTGCTTGTCCATGCTTCAGGAGTAGGATAACCAAAAAAAAACAGACTATCATACGACTGCACAAAGTTGTCCAACCTATTCTGACTTGTACGTCTATGCCCTTTTGCTCCCTCAAGAACTGATTTGGTTTAGAATTTAGCGTTTACTACTCCAGGGACGGAACACTCCGAATGCAAGCCGGTATCCAAATCCTCTGGGAGCCGAAATAGATGCCCATGTGCGCTCTAGTGAAAGCTCCTTAAACCCAATATTGGACTACTACACTTTAATACTTTTTGGGTTCCAGGGTTCTTATTATAACAACTTATACCCCAAAAGTCCATTTTTTCTGCGGTGTACTCCAAATTAGGGTAAAGGGGGCTATCTAGGGGAGGTATTGTTTCCAAGGGGGGTTCTTTTTATGGTTCAGGAATAGGGTACCTCAAATAGATTTGAAAGTTAACCCTGAAGCCTAAACCCTAAACCCTCTCAGGGCTTTGCGGTAGCTACGAAGTGGGCTACTGTTCACCTTGCTTTCGCTATGTTATGTGGTCTTTTCCACAAAGTGCTGCCTTGATATATTAGAATGATTAGGGTTTAGGCTTTAGGGAATATAGGGACCCCCAAACAGGACCCCTAATTTATCGAAATCCAGATCCTTAATATAAACCTTCTATAGATCCCAGTTTGGGTTTAGTATGTAGGGTTTTATGAATGCTCGGTAAGGATGATAGTAAGGCAGTCCAGCCGCTTGGTGTTGAGGTCAGGTCGAATCGGCCCCCAAAACCTTAAGCCCGAAACCTAAACCCCCGAGCCTCACACCCTAAACCCTTAAACCCCTAAACCTTAAACCCCTAAACCTTAAACCCCTAAACCTTAAATCCCTAAACCTTAAACCCTAAACCTTCAACCCCTAAACCTTAAACCCTAAACCTTAAACCCCTAAACCTTAAACCCCTAAACTTTAAACCCCTAAACCTTAAACCCCTAAACCTTAAACCCTAAACCTTAAACCCCTAAACCTTAAACCCTAAATCCTAAATCGCGTGTCTCAACACGATCCCTATACGAGAAGGGTCTCCTCCTTTCGTGTCAGATGGGTTGCAAACAGGGCTTGGGATTTTTTAGGGTTTAGGGGCTTAGGGGTTTAAGGATTTAGGGTTTAGGGATTTAGGGTTTACGTAAGGTGCAGGGTTTGGGGTTTGGGGTTCTAGCAGGGTTTTGGTATGTTCGTGATTTCGAGGCGCATGTATGTCTTTCCTCACAAAACACCCTCAAAAGGGGATTGCTACCATAGTACAAACCCATGTGTCATAAGATACTCCAAGGTTGAAACCATACGCACCTAGTATGGGCCCTTAACCCTGGGATCCTTATATACCTACTATATACCCTATATGTACCCTTAATCGTCCCTAGAACCCCCTAAAATGCCTCAGGGCCTTTGTTAGGGGCCATACTTCTAACCTTAACCTTTCAGACAGAGGAACCGGACAAATTATGACGACCCCACCCGATCCCAGCTCGCATGGTTTTTTATATCAAAATGGTCCTAAATTGGCCAAACTTCCGATCCTCCCTAAGCCCTGAACTCTAAAATGTCCAGTAGGAAAAATGGACCGGATGATTTTTCTTCAGGATTCGAACCCTAAAGCCTGAACCCTAGACCCAAAAGCCTAAATCCTAAACCCAAATTGAACCCATTATACAGAAGCCAGATAGGAGACCCGACTTTGAGAAAAAGCCGCCTCACCTGAACATGGTTTTAGGGTTTAGGGTTAGGGCTTACTTTAATTTAGATCCTTACAAAAAGGGTGAAGATTCCAAACTCTAAGGTAAGTTTATGGCTTGCCGAGAGTAACCGACCCTCAAAAACGGCAAAGATACAAAGCCTTTTTTACGGTACATCGATGACCCCTAAACCCTAAACCCTAACCCCTAACCCCTAAACCGCTAAACCCCTAAACCCTAAACCCTAAACCTATAGGGTTTAGGGTTACTCTGGCCAAGAAACGGTGGATGCATGAAATCTTACACCACTTTATGTTGTTAGTTTAGGGTTTAGGGGTTTAGGGTTTTGGATTTAGTCGTTATTGGTACTTAGGTGGTGCAAGGCTTCCTCCACCCACGCAAGTAGAGGCCATCACTTTATCCATAACCCTGAACCCTCTAAGTATTAGGGTTTAGGGTTTATGGTTGATGCTGTTGGTCCATTACTTACAAACATGGGTTCCAGTACCACTCCCCCATACCCCCCTGGATTCCCACGTATTTTGGCTAGTTCTGGAACAACTTGAATTAAGAGGGAGCGCAGGAGGGTAGTATACGAGACTGTAAGGGAACCTATGAACCCGGAACCCTAGACCCTGAACCCTACACCCTCAACCGAACCCTACACCTGAACCCCAGAGTCCATGGACATCCTCAAGCAGCTCCCAAAGGCACTGCACTTGCGGCCTGCCATGTAAAAGTCGACGGCTTAGGGTGTAGGGTTCAGGTTTGAAGGTTAAGGTTTAGCGTCTAGGATTTAGGGTTTAGGGTTCAGGATTTAGAGTTTAGGATTTAGGGTTTAGGGTTTGGGCAACCTTAAACCCTAAACCCAGAGCCCCATGATTTCAGGTTTCAGCTTGTAGGTTTTGAGGACAGCGTGTAGGGGTTTCGGAAGTAGCTCAGTTTAGTGCCGAGGGTTTTGTGTGCAGAGTTTAGGGTTCAGGTTGTAGCTGGGTTTTTGCACCGCCCCCAAACCCAAACCATATCTTGGAGATCCTGCAGTGTGCTCATGTTCTTCTCTTGAGGTCAAATGTCACACGATTTTGGGTTTTGGGTCTAAGGGTCCTAAACCTTAAGCCCCAAACCCCAAAATGAAGGTTTGCCTAGATTTTCTACAGCCGTTGCTTAGTATCTCGGCTTGGGATTTTCTAGGTCTTAGGAAGTTGGAGTCATTAGGGTTTAGGGTTAGGGTACTTAGTGTGCAGAGTTTAGGGTTTAGGGTATGATTGCTGGGTAAGGGGTTTACAACGAGCGGCCTCCTTATTACTTGGCTGCACATAAAGTCCCGTAAGTATTACTACTGAACGAATCACACGTACCCCTGTTATAACCTGACCGGCTAAACTGTGCAAGAAGTCCTCCGCGCTCTGCTTTTTGCTTGGCTGCATTGACTCGTCCTTTTGGTTGTGTTGGTGTTGGATGTGTCGGTTGCTAGTGGCTGGCGATCCCGTATGTTTTGTAAGCACGCGTGGCATGCACCAGATTTGTGCCAGAAATTTCATTGTCTGCCAGCCATGAATTTGTATAGCAGCCTGATTTGACATCTCTTTGCTAGAGTGGATCTTAGCACCGCTGTGCGAACCCATTTCCTGATGGATGCCAGAATACCCTAAACCGTAAAGTTACAGGCAACGGTACTTGGGGGCATGGCTCAAAAGAAAACAAGCTCACAGCGGAAGGCGTGAAATGAAAAATCCAGCTCTGGTGCTGTAGCTGCAAAGTCCCACAGGTTTTTTTACATAAGCCTTTAAATGCTAAGCCGTTTACAGCTGGATAGTTTGCTTGTGGGGTTCATGGAGTTACAAAGCCAGGCCGGCTACTGGTTTTGCGCTGCAGCCCAATTTCGTGAGAAAACACCCATACCCCAGGGCTTGGTGCTTGGGTTTGCGGATTGGCGTTTTGTGAAATGAGCTTTGCGGCGCGTGCTGCATTTCTCATATGAGGACACAAATCCAAACCGCGTAACGTGAAGCTGCGCGCAATGCTCGTTATTGGGTATTGCTGCTTACCAGAGCTGGGGCGACACTTTTTGAGGATCCTATATGACAACTTTCTGTCTCCTACGCCCTAAGCCCTGAACCTAAACCCTAAGCTCTGTTGGAGTTGCGTTTTGTAGGGACCTAGACTGGCAGGCAGGCCGCGCCAAGTAGTTTGTCGCAGAATCCGCTGTTCCAGCGCAGTCGTGGCGATAAACCCAAGTCGGAAACTGATACACCCCCGGATGGTTCGGAGTTTGGCAGCAGTCCAAACGTAAGCCCCAAACCGTTAAACCCTTAAACCCTAGACTCTAAAGATTTCGGGTGCAGGGCTTGGCGGAGGGAAAATGCGTATGTAATGACACATTGCCCCAGCAGACTACATAGCTATAGTCAGGTTATGACCCAGATCCCCTCGTGCCATTATTATACATAAAGGTTGTGTTTCGTAATGTACCTACTTAGTCAGGAGATCCATTGACCCTAAGGTCCAAGGACCTAATAGTCCCATGAGCTATTGTTAAATCTGGATAAAGAGTGGATACAGGGTCCCGTTGGCAGTCTAATATTGTTTTACATATGTAATTCGCAATAAAAACCGTTTTTCCATCAACTACATGAGGAAATCTAGATTGTAGCTCTTGTGCATCAGGGTTTCATCATTAGTTTCGGTAGGTGTATATACGGTGGTTTAAGTCTGTGTATATAGTTGGTGTCCACGGAGGGAGGCCATTCGTTGAAAACCCTATACCTTGAACTCTCAACGAACGTGTGATTTATAATCCTGACCGCATAGGGTTTGGGGTTTAGGGTTTGCAGGGTTTGGGGCGTAGGATTTAGGTATGGATCGGGGTATGTAAGGGGGATCCCCATTTTCGGAAAGTCCCATCTAAGCAGGATACAGGAATCATGATGGGGGGTTTGTGAGGGACTACAAGAGGAATCCCGGCCTCCATTCCCTACTCACTGTTTAGGGTTTAGGGTTTAGGGTGTAGGGTTTAGGGTGCAAGCCTAGCCACTGAATAGTATATTACCTAGCAACCTTCTTACGATGGGTGCGAAAGCTGCATATCCCAAAGACCTTCCGCCTTGAGAGTTAGCAGCTCTAAGCCCTAAACCCGTTAAAGGTCCGATAGCCGGAAAAAGGGTGGTTTTTGGTATAGGTTTAGGGTTTAGGGGTTTAGGGTTTAGGGTTTGAGTTGTTTCATCTGCTTGGAGGTCCCTACACCCCAAACCTTCAAACTCTCTTCTCACCCAGGAGCTCGGTGACCTTATAGTTAGGTCATAAGTACAGTTCTAAATTAGGTGGACCCCCCACCCAACAGTAAGGACTATAATATTGATTCTATTAGGGTCTCTGTATATTCTTATTATACGCCATTGCGCGGGGGAGATTATAAGAAGGCTGTGTTTACCTCGAACCCGGCCAAAATTGCTGCATAGGATCTCCGATAGAATCACGTGTTTGATGCTGCAAAACCCTAAGCCCTAAACCCTAAACCCTAAGCCCTAAATTCCTTAACCGACAAGACTTGAGGGCTTTAGACCCTAAACCCTAAACCCTACCTTAAGCTACCAGAACCTACCTGTTTGTAGGGTCCTACACTAATCCCTAATTTAGAATTTCCCTGGGGCTCCATGTCTATAAATAATACCTACATTGGTCCCCAATGCCTATAAATAGTACCTACATTGGGCTATTTGGAGCCTTAGGGTTTATAGGGAACCTACAAAAAAGTAGGTTTTGGTAGATTAAGGTAGGGTTCCTCTAGGGTTTCCATGCATCCCACGAGCTGTAGGGTGAAAATGGCGCAAAACGAATTTAGTGTTTAGGGTTTAGGGTTTAGACAGACTTCGGTTTAGGGTTTAGAGATGTTTAGGGTTTATCAAGGTTTCTGGTTCCAGGTGACCTACCTGCAGAAGTTTTACAACTTTTGAAAAAGGGTGCGGGTGAAGGATTTAGGGTTGCCTGTTCATGATTGCTGCCATCTGAGGTTCGGGATCGTAGGTTTAAGATCCCAAAGCCCTAAACCTGTACCCTTAAACCTTGCAGTATACCCTAAGCCCTAAACCCGAAACCGGGGATCTGTTGCCCACGTGACGGGAGCAGCCTCTACCAGTCTGATGGACTCTGTATCCGCATGGCATGGGTGGTGACCTGGTTAATGTAGACCTATGATTTGGCTTGTAATAGGTTTAGGTTTTAGTGGTTTAAGGGCTAGGGTTTAGAGTATATACTGTAGACCCATGATTAATAAACCCTGTCCTTTTAAGGGCCTAAATATTCGGATCCATATTATGATCCCTATTGAGGTGAGGCGGTTTATTAATCATGGGTCTACATTACCCTAAACCCTGAACCCCAAACCCTAAACCCTACACCCTAAACCCAGTTCCTCTTTGGGTCTACATTAGGTTTTAGGTATTAGGGTGTAGGGCCAGCTCTAAGTGTAACTTAACCGTGCAAATTACGGGGCTTAAGTGTCACAAGGTCATGCGGGATGTTCAGTCTCAACTGTAGGACTAATAAGATGCTGTAGAAGTTCAAAGCACTAGAACACAGAGAAGGATGGTTTCAGTCGCTGTTTCCAAACCCCTTGAAGGAGGGTGGGAGCTTCGGGATGTATAGTCCCCCTTAAGTAGATAGAATATGGGGCATATGGGAATCTTATTATAATATACCCAAAGCCATATTCTATCTAATAAAGGGGGACTATACCCTTATTCAGGGGTTCATTCTTTGATTTTTAGTGGTCTGGGAAGTTGATCGAGCGCATGGTCGCTTGC
>CAJNIZ010010408.1:0-12206 GCA_905231905.1 Symbiodinium pilosum | reverse complement strand
CCTAGGCCGTGGCGCCCTTCTGCATACTCAATGGCGAATGCGGTGGAATGGCCTCCATTGTACCGTGGGGAATGCAAACTCGTTTCGGTAAATCGTAGCGCGAGCAAACAAGAAAACTCGTCGCCGGACGACGCCATCCTCCAAGGCAAGACACCACTCTCAAATGGCTGCGGCCAGCTCAGTTCTAGTTTCGAACAACAAAATTATCCAAAATCTGCATTTGCCACGTGCATGACCTGGGCTGGTGTCATATTGGAATGATTGTCAAGGGTTGGTTGCGCCAATCTGAGAGAGCGCGGGTGTCCGCCAAGGCAGGGTGCTAGGCCCATTGCTGTTTAACATTTTGTTTGATGGCATTTCTGAAGCCGTACGGGCAGCATGCCCTGGTGTTGCACTTGGCCGTGACATTCATGCTCCACGAGTCACTGAGCTGTTATATGCTGATGACCTGGTTGTGTTGGCCGGAAATCAACGGGATCGAGCCCTAGATGCAATTGGTGCCTGGGGCACTGGCTGGCGGTTCTCATTTGGGATTGGTCCTGAAAAGACAGCTGTTTTAGTTGTGGGTTCCAGATCTCGGGATTTTTGGTTTTCAGTTCAGGGTTTGGATGTGTCTGTTGTGGCTGAGTACTGCTTTCTGGCTTCTTGGAAAAGGCAACCGCAAGTTTCATCAATCCATCGCTTGGGCAGAAAACCCGCCGTCTGCATACAGGTTTTCGCCGCAGTTTGTTTCGTGCATGCGTGTTGCCTTCTTTGCTGCATGGTGCTGTGTTCCTTGATGATGCACCCTTGCGGCGTTTAGATAAACAAATGCGACAATGGGCGCGTCGTTTGCTTTCCTGGCCCGCCGGTGCCCCCGGAGCACCTGTTTTGGGCGAACTTGGTTGGGCCCCTTTTGCCATGGAAGTCCCGAAAACACAAGCTAGCTTGCTGGGACGTTCCTCCTCAGCGGACCCGAACGGCACGCACCGCAGCCTTGCTGCCCGGGTCTTTCGCTACGCCCTCCGTATGCCAGGCTCGTGGGCGCATGACCCTTCCAACAAGTTGCGCTCGGCTGGAGTGACTTTACCAGATGTTTTTGGTGTCGTGCCGGGCTGTGCCCCCTGCATCATTGAACGGTGGACACACCGTTGTGCTCGGCCAGCCCTAGATGCATCTAGGTTTCGCATGCGCCAAGCTGAGGTTAACCAACTGCAATCTTTGGCAATTTTCGTGGAATGTCATCCGACTTTAGATTTCTGTTCAGACCTACGTGGTTCCAGATTGCCAATTTCCTGCGTACGGGAATGGACACTAGCATGATGTAGCCACCACCCTTTCTTAGATGGCCGTACTGCTTGTCACAGGGCAAGAAGCTATCCATGCCTGTGCGGCTCCAGTGATTGGAGCTTCATCCGTGCATTGCGATCATGCCCATTTTTTCGTTCGTTAGGAAGCGCATGGCTGCAACGCTTGCAGTGCTTGGGCCATTATAGGGTATTGCAATTATCAGATGAAATGCTCATGCCGTTACTTTTTGCACCAGCAAGCATGCGAAATACTCGTGCCTCAATTGCTGCCCATGTGACGTTCGTGGCTGGCATTTGCCAGACCCAGGGATCCTTGATTGATGGCCTGGAGCCCTGAGGTGCGCAATAATGAGCTCTTTACTCACCTCATGTGAACCTTGCTACTGCCGTGGAGGCCTGCCTACGATTTTGTTTCACTCATTCATAGCTACTGACCGCAAGACGGTTGTTTCAGGACCACTGCTGCTGCTGTCTTCATTTTTGGCTTGGAATTTTGCATTGAAAAAAAAAACGTAATATTGCTTTGAATTACCGAAATATCACCAAATCTGGGATGAACATCGTCTTTCATAAACATGAAACGGTAGCATCGCACAAGGTACAGTGGAAAAGTCTGCAAGTGCGAAATTGTTCTGCCCACATGGCTTTTCTCCCTCGGACACGTTCGAACACCTTGTGACGACACGCCCCCAACCCGCATGCAGGCACCCCAGGCCTCCCACGCCCACATGGCATGCAGCAAGCGTCTCACCAATTTGCAAATGCTGGCGTGTGCGAGGGGCCGGCGTGTCATGTCAGGCGCCCTGGTCGTAACCCGCCGCAACATGCAAGGGATTCTACAACATTCGTTGTTGACCCTTACATCAAACTTGGCGTTGGCAGCTATGCGAGGACCGGGGACAACCCACCGAGGATTCTGACGCTTTCGTGTGTCTTTGAGCAAGCTTCATGGTCCTGTGCCAGGACCATCCCCACCAACGCCAGAACCAATTCACGCATCTGAGCCCCCAGGTGCACCAGCTACATATACAGGTTGGTGGGCATGACGACTGTGACAGCGTGCTGCGTCCCTGTGGACGTCGCGGGACTCTTGGCGACTTGCCCGTGTTGACTGGGCTGGTATTGTAATGTGTTCTCTCACCTCCACCCATGCGTTTCCCTTTCCGTACAAAGCGTTTCCGTTCGCCGACTGTTTCATGCAGCTGCCCCGGTGCTGTTCGTGCCACTGCCCTGGTTCACCTGCGATGTGACTTTAGCGAAGCTGCGCCACCCGCTTGACCCATAATACACCATACGATCCTCTTTCGGCCACCATCGGCTTCTTTCGGCCCGCCACGCCTCACCCAGTGACGCTGCCGGCCTTTTTGGCCTGCCGGTGGACAGTACGTCGGGTGCCGCTGCCAAAACGTTGGGTGCTAAGTGCCATCAAGGGATATTTGCCCATCCTGTTGGGCGATGAGGCTGACAATCAAACACTGCGCAGCAGCAAGGCGGCTCACCCACGCTGATTTTCCGGAGCCCGCACTCTTGCAGCCCAACGTGTCGGGTAAATCGTGCCCCCCTGGAAGCCATATGGTTACGGTGTTTGTGTGTTTGTTGTCGGCCATGCCCTCGAACGACTTTCCGGCCGCTGGCCCAAATTTACTTTCAGCAGAATGCGTCCACCACTGTGCCATGCGTCGCGCAGGCTGAACGAGCGAGGTGATAGTAAAGTGCACTGTCAGAGGCGGTCAAGCGTGCGGTTGGCCACATGGCCCGCATGTTGCTTGCTGGACCAGTCCCCGCACGAGATCTTCGCACGCCCGAGATCTTCGCACAGGCCGAACGCCGCTGGCCCCAACTGGCGGCCACCGTGTTGATGTAGCGCATCCGTTATACAAGACCGCCGCAACTTCCGCTAGAATAAATCTAGCTGCTTGGAGTGTGGACAAATCTGCAAAAATAAAAGTCCGACAAAAAACTATAACGTCTCATCCTGACAATTTGATGTCAATGCTCTGCAAAATTGGGCGCAATGCAGCGGGGACATGCTGATATAATGTTTGCAATAGCCTGGCCTACCCCTGCACGCCAAAGCCAAGCTCACGAAGGCGTCCACGCAAACGTGCACATCCAGCATCATCCAGCACCAAACCATAAGGATAAATTTGCATGTTTCCTTTGTTCAACCTCTGCTGGTAAACCCTCCGCGGCGCTTGGGGCCGCAAAGAAGTTTGGCGGTCATATCATTGCTGCTGAAAGCATCCAACCAAAATACGCCTGCTTTCAACGTTGCAAGATGTGGCATGCTTGGGCCATGCCCGGTTTGGCAGAACATGCTGTGCGGCGGGCCCTGGCAACTCCATGCATCGCGCACTTACAGGTCTTACTTTCGCGACCGCGTCTCTTTGCCGTCACTGCATGACGCCTCCTCTCCAGCTGTAGTCGTAGTCCAGCCTGCATGTCGGCGCATGGCCGACAGCACTCCCCAGCGATGCAACGACGCCGCTTCCGCCACAGACGTGCCAACAGTTGGGGCTCCGGCAGCCGATTACCACCCGCCGCGTGTGGAACGCCCGGAAACGGATCACTGATCGGGAGTGCCGCCGCTTTTGGCAAAGCCGCTGCGCACCACGCGCGAGACCTCCAGGCATGCTGTAGCACGGTTGCGTTGCTCGGTCTTGACGTTTTCCATTTGTTTTGTACATATTGCACTCTCATGCCCACTTCCTCTGCATTGTCTGCGCGCGTGGCATTACAAATGACTCACTCAATCCTCCGACGCAGTCATGATTCGGTATACGCCTGCACAACAAGGGTTCACATATGCTTTCTGATAGACGTCGGGTGCACACGAGAAACACGGAAAAAATCTTGTGTTGCGGCAACGATCGTCATATTCCATGTGATGCACTTCACACGCGAGTTCAGGAGGCGCGTCCTGATGTGCTGCGCGTTTCGTGTTGGCCGGATGTGTTGTTATACACGTCCCCCCTTTCCTGGACACAACCGAAAGGAGCTCATCAACGCACCATGCTCTGCGTGTCGTCTGGCTTTTCTCGTGTTTAACAGCACACCCATCACAAACGAAAATACCGTGGCGTTTGCCCCAGCATGCCCATGCATAGTAAGAAAGACAAGACAAGAACACGCAACACAGCTGTGAATCTGCGCGAGTTCATTTCTTGCTGCTGCCTTCCCTGATGTTTGGCGAAATGGGGGCTAAAAAAAGGGAACTCTCACGGACGCTAAGGATGCATGATGGGACCAAGATACACTGCTGGGTGGGTGTCTGTTTTTTGCACCTGAATTTGGTGGATTGAGACAGCTTTAGAAGCCTGACTGGGATCTGCATTATGCCTATATAACCCATTATAGTAGGTTCCATTTTATTTTCCAGTATCCCTATAAACCCTATATCCCCTTATAGGGGGCCAGCCCGGCAACCTCAAGCAAACCTGGAAGCCTCATCTTTTGCCAAACCCTGCAGAAGAAAAAGCCAGCCGGATGGCCTTTTGTCACTGTTTCGATCGCTCCTGTTCTTCCCACATCACCCCGGGCGCAGCTGATTTCCGGGCGTTGATTGAAAACTTTGCATGTGCCAGGGCGATCCAGGGCACGTGCCATGCAACGCAGCCAGCCAGAGCCTCCACACGAACGCGAGATAACACAAGCTCCAAGAATAGAGCTGGTTCCTTGGTGTAAGCAATGACGTCCATTATGTGGCCGTGGGTTACCCGAATTCGAGTTGAAGCCGGTGGCTTTTCCCAGCATGGGGCCAAGCAAAATCCACATGTGGCTGTGAAAGCTGATAAACCTTCTTCGCCACTGCCCACAAGGCTGAAGCCAAACCGCCAAGAAGACGTTCCATGCCATGAACCTCAAACTCAAAGGTAGTGGCCTATGCAAACACACCAATACAGAACATGAGGACCATTGATTGTAAACATTCTCTTGTGATCTCCAGTGCCAATATCCTGGGTGCAAAGTTTTGTTCATGTGACGATTTTGACCTCTCAGAACATCAAAGCTTCCAGGGCTACAACATCAGGGAAATGGTCATCAGTCTGGTAGCACGATTTTTGGTAATGTGATTCCTCAAGTGAAGTGGCCCGAAATTGCACGTTCAGGGCAACGCTTGAAGGTGCAGCAATGGTCAATGAATGGGGCCTCTGGTGACTCAACGCGTTATTCGGGGCACCGTTTTCTGATCCAGAAAGACGAAAAACTTCACGGCATCCAATTCCCCATGAATCACTGCCCAAATAAGCATATCTCCAGGAAATTTTCCCATCATGCCAACGCAAACCCTGAACCACGATTTGCATCGTCAAGTCTGACAAAGGGAAAATAAAAACCGCATATGTATCATTTGGTAATTTCCATAAATTGGAGGAGCCCGCAGCAGCCCCAAATACTCTAGCCCGTGTGTTAGGAAGCCCCCCAATAACCCAAAGAGGAGCCCTGATTTTGTAAACTCCCATTTACGCAAGAGGCAAAAATCAGATCCGTTCAATGGTACCGCAAAACTCTGCGCCTTTTGCAAAATCGGCTGCCAAATGGCCTGCTATTTGTTCTTGCAGCGCACATCTTTTGCCGGCTAATCTGTGCAATCAAAACCAGGAGTAACATGACACACGGATGTAAACATCTGCCATCCCAACAGCCTTCCACTGCCGTGCGTCGAGGGTTTTGGATATGGGTGATGGCAAGCATCAAGGACACGAAAACCTGTGGTTGCAACGAGCTGCTCGATGAACTGTCAGAAATCAAAAAGTGGATCCTGTTGCTGGCCTCTTCCGGCAGCCAACCGCACTCGGTGCCAAAGCATGGCAAGACACTAGATAGGCGGCTGGTACGCAAGGTCGACATTGCTTATCCATATTAACATGCAGCCCAAGCATTGCTGTATTATTGCCGCCTGTGTCTGCGAGGCTTTGCCCACAACAGCCACAACCATTCAAATCAAAGAAAAGACCTAAGCCGCATAATGATCTTTGACGCACATGCAAGTGAAATGTGTGCAATGACAGACATGTCTATAATTTTCGGAGGTCCAAGTTCTTATTGGTTTGACATGTCATGTCTTAATTGTAGCATCAGCTAACTCTCGATATGTGGAAACAAACGATCGAACACTGAAGCTGCAAATGCATGGCACATTGGCATGGTCCTTTCACAACCCACTTCTGCAGCAATGGTGTTGCGCGCTTGAATGATCTTTTGAAGCAAGTCGACGGGCAAATTGCCGGTGCTGCAGCTCAACTGTCTGTATCGTCACCCATCGTTCAAGCAAAAAGCTTGATGCCTGAATATAGGGAATTATGACTGCCTTGATCATAGCTGCCTGGCCACGGAATCTTACAGCCACGCATATAACCCTGCTGTCACTGGAGATCTGCGGTGCAACGCTCACTCGCTGAGCTTCCAAGCTTTAATTTGCCTACACAATGCATCTCCCACACCTCTGTCAACAAGCGTTCACCCGGCCGAACATGTGCTTGTAAAACCATGACTAGAACAGGAGCCGTCTGTGGTTGACTGAAGTCTTCATACAATCCATAATGCTGATTAGCAACCTTCAAAAAACTTGGGCGTGAGCACCCCTCAGAGAACCTCCCACCCACCTGCTCCATGTCTCCTGCACATACATATATGTACTTATCAACAATCAGAAACATGTGTAGCGTGCCACTGCCCTCCACCGCCATTCCTGCTATTCTTGGTTGTTTTGACCCATCAGTCTTTAAGGCAACCAGTTCATTCTAAGCATGTTCCATGAGAAGTAACTTTGAATTTGCGCCAGGGCTGTGCATCCGCAGCATCACAAGGTCTCCATGCCAACCAGTGAAACCAAGTGGGAAAAACATACATACCGAAAACAAAAAAACAAAAACAAAAATGCAGGGAGGCTTTCGGCTGCACTCGGCAAGTTCGGGGTCTCGGATCATTGGCGTGTTGGACTTTTGGGGGTTTCCCATCTTGGTTCTCACAAAAAATGCTCCGGAGATTCATGTGGTGTATTTACCATTGTTGTTGTTTTGGTGACCTAGATTTTTCCGGCTTGCTTCTGGTACAAAGCCAAACTTCACCTACGTAAATAACTACTCTGACATACTGCTGTAATTTAATCAATCTGATTTTGAAACCGCAAATTCTATTGGTCAAGTTGCTATATTTGATTATGTGACATAATTTCTGGGGTAGAAGACTGGACCGTGTACTCTAATTTCAATTCGCTTCAGCATGTGGATGCACTGTCTGTGGATGCAGTCCGCAACAAAAACACGTCAAAGGCCAAAGTTGGGTTCTGAAATTATTTTTGGGACAATCTAAACGGACCAGGTGACGTGAATGATTTGAACAACTGTTTGAATTGGGCCGAAATCCGGCAAAACCAACGTCACCCCTGGATTCCAGATCCTCGATTCTATTTGCATTGAATGCAATACGTGGACTAACTTCACTGTTAATTGTCTGGAATACCTGGTTTCTGAGGCCTACTTACAGAAGTTTTTGGGTTCAAATCCATGGAACCGTGCTTTTCAAACGCAATATTCCAATGTGTCACTCAACTCATATTCAAACATAAAAGACATTGTTACCTTCAAACCTATGGAGGAACTGCGCACTCGCAAAACGCAAGCCAGGAAGTGCCTCAAGAATTGTCGTTCACGGAATGCATACGCTCACAAAGCATTCTTTTCTCAGCAAATGGCATGCTGGAGGTATCTCACAATGAAGCATCTTCGGGAGAGAGAAAACTGTAAAAGCCGTACAAACCGGTACCCGCCCACCACTTTTTTTCGGGACAGGGACGCATCTAAACTTCAGAAAACATGCCTCCAAGACCTCCATGGCGTGACAATACAACCGTGAAATCTGCTATCAAATCACAAAACGAAGGAACAATGTGTTCGAAATGTTGTTTTTTGGGCGGACCTTTTTGGGCAGACCCACAAACCAATCACAGGGCCATGAAACTTTTGTGGAATCTAATTCTGGCAAAATGATGTTTTGCGCGCAAGCATCCAATATGTCACCGAATTCATATTCAATCGCAAGTACACATTGCAATCATCGATCTTGTGGACAAGTTGCACACGTGCAATGTGCATGCAGAGAAAATCCGATCAAACTGACATGTACAGAATGCATACACTCACAAAACACTGATTTCTTGGCACATGCCTGGAGGCTCGAGGAAGCCTGCGTAGGTAGCATCCACATACCGCCCTATTCAATTAAACAAGCTCTGCAGGCGAACAACACCTGTCGAAGCAACGCGGCTCCGCCAAAGCAGTTCGTCCGGCAATTTTTGCTGCCATGCGACGGCGTTTTTTCGCTCGTTCTGTCATAGAGACGACCACCAGGCATTGGCACGGCGTACATTGCACAAACATGCTTCAAAAATCCTGAAAGGCACGACGTCTGCACTGTACTGTACGCGAGCTAACACAGTAAAACACGCGAGGGGTCCGGCTACACTACTTATAAGCAATGAAGCCACACATGGCGTAAGACTTTCTCGCTTTTTCAAACCGCAGCCGACCTTTGTACAGACTCTGCCAATGTGCAATTGGCGTGAAGCTTTTGTGTTCTGAAATCTTACTAACCTCAGCCAAACAAGAGCAACACGACCAAACAATGCAAATGCAGCTGATTCCACTGTGGAGGCCACAGCCGGTAGCGCAAACACCTGCACTCTCAAAGCAGGTTACAGAGCTGTGGGATGTGGAGGCCACAGACCCCGACAGCAACCTGGGCCCATGCAAACATCACTGAGGCAGGGTGTGAAGCCAACGAGCAACCCAATACGGAATGCAGTAGACGTGAGGCTATTTTGCTCTTACTAACCTCAGCCGAACATAGCCAACACAATCAAGCGATACAATTGCACCTCGTACCGGTTTGGACGCCACAGCCGGTAACGCTGACAAAAAATCATTCCGCACCCCAGAGGAGGCAACACAAGCATGGGGAGTGTGGGGGTCAAAGCAGCCTTTCGGCCTTTCGCAGATGTTTAGCCCCCTGACTATTCCGTTACTTCAGACAGTGTTTACAAACAGAAAGCAAAACATACGCAGCGCAAGCACACCCACTGTTTTCCTTCAGGTGGAGGGTCAAGTCGCAAAGAAGTCAATGACAAGTTAGTCCTTGTACGTCAGCACCTGGCACGTGCAGACAGAACCAGAAATAACCAACAGGGGAAAGGGCGGGCTGCATCAACAGCTGGCAACGCAAGCGCATCAGCAGCCGGTAACGCAGGCTGCCAGGCGTGGAAGGACCAGGCAGCTCCAGGGACAACACAGAAAAGTCCAAGGCAGAAGTGGGAAATCAAAAACACTGCACTGACAGCACTTGAAGCTGATGGCTGCAGCAAGCAGGCGGGCGCAGCTACCGCATCAGACTTCTGTTGCGACAGGGGCTAAACACACAGATACATGTACACAACCGCTTAGCCCCGGACTAATCCGTTATGTCAGACAGTGTTACGGACAGAAAGCAAAACACAGGCAGCGCAAGCACACCCACTGTTTTCCTTGAGGTGGAATGTCAAGTGGCAAAAAAAGTCAGGGACAGTTTGGCAGACAGACTAGTTAGTCCATTACACCAGCTTAAGGTTTCAGAGGCAGTAAGGTGTAAAAGGGTGACCGACCGATTGTGTAGCACACTTGCAAACTAGGCAGGCCCAGAGCTTGTAATCCTCTGTTTTAGCTCTTCTGTCTCAAAGCTCAGCGAGGTCAATACCGCGGTCAACTGCGAATGGCAAAGGCTATATCTAGTTCCCAATGCTTCTACAGCCTAAGGGTTGCCTAAGCCAAACATAACAATTGTCCATTGGCATAACCAAAGAACTGCTACCTCAGTTGCACGCCATTACGTGAGGGTAAATGTGTAATAATTTACACCCCCCACGGCGAGTTACAACTGGCTGGAATGAGTCGGAAACAGAAGCTCCACTTTCACTCACCAACACTCAAGAAAGTAGCAACTCAGTAGGCTAAGAGACATCAACGGCAGGGCGAACCCAGACCGTGCATTGTGAAACCAATGGTTTCCCCTCTCAGTCTCAGAAGGAGCTAGGGCGAACCTAGAGCACCACAACATTCCATAGCGCGCCAAAATGAAGATTGGAAAGGAGAGGAGGCATCATCTCGAAGCCATTAATCATCCATAGCATTGGGATTGAAGACGGGATTGTACTTGGTCTCGTGGTACTGGGCCAGCACTGGACGTCATCAGTGATTTGTCCAAGACCAGTGCGGAACATTGAAGCACGAGCCTTTTGACCCCATTCCTTCACGTTATCCCACATCTTCCAGCTCCCATTGACAATGTCAACGAATCTCTCTTTGTAGAACTTCTGGTACTCCGGACCGAAGTTGGCACCCATCTGCGCACCGACGTACAAAACTTCGGGGTCGAGACGTCCCCGTTTTTCTGCGCCTCCAAACGGCCTGGGCATGTTGCGGTATGCGGCGTACCTGGAACTCCTCACTCCGAGCTTATTCGCAAGAAGTGATCGAACCCGGGCGCTGATGAGATTTCGATGTCCCTCACCTTGTGTGGGTCGAAGTTTCCGATACCCTTGTGAGCTCACCGCGATAAGCGGGGAGAGGAATTCGTTGACGTTCATGGCGGTGTAGGCCCAAACATATATGTCTCAGACTCAGATGTAGAAATGAATGCGAAGCGCCTCATAACCATGATCAAGATTTGCTCAAATAAGCAACGAGCTGTGGCTAACCGTGTATTTGTATAATGGTTCATCCGTTCGTCTCGGGTGGCTTGGTATTCCTTCCTTCCCTCCCCACGGATCCATTCGAAGTATTCATCCTTTGCGGGGACACGAGGGAGCTTGGACTCAGCATCCAGGAATGCAGGACAGTGGAAAGGTTTGGTGACAAATGGCGTCTTACGCTCATCATGCCTCTCTTTCATCTCATTGAAACTCAAGGCCACGTAGTCATCAAGAAGATCCTTGCGCTGGAAGATGAGATAGGCGAGACCTTCATCAAAGACCTTTGTCACCTCCTCTGTGTTCAAACATAACGCAGGAGGCTGGGTAGCCTTGTTGCTTGAAACGGTGAGGTACCCGTTGGCGTAGTCTCCCGGTTCGTCATACTGATCAATCCCGTCAGGCGCATCGCTGATCTGATCAATGTCGCTGCCCGCCGCTTGTTCTTCCAGTGACTTCATCTCAGCGTATTGCAGTTCTTCATTTTGGACGTCTTGCAGGGCGATTTGTTCGTCGGTTGACTCGACCTCGACCTCGACGTTGATGGGTCAAGAGAGCGGGGCGAACCCAGACTACTGTGACTCTGATCCATGAATCTTCCAACCAAGACCATCTCAGCAAAGCGGTTAAGGCATCTTGTCAACGCAGCGGGAGTTCTCCGCATGCAAAACGGGCACAAACGACATAAACATAAACCCTCGTACGCACTGGTGTGATGCAAGATCACGCGCGTGATGTGGTGTTTGATGTCCTTGGCCTGAAGGTCATTCGGGATACCATCAGGTATCTTTTGCCAAGTCAACGCCACATCGTTGTGGCACGCGAAGGGGATGTTGAAATCCGCGCGAAACTTGTTGGCGATCTTTCCAATGAACTGATTTGAGGCTTTCATGTAATCCTCGCCTTCGTTTGCGTCGCAAACGAACTCATCGACAAGGGATGGTAAATGTAACCTTGCGCCCATTCTGTGGGATTCTGAAAGGGCAAAGATGGCCTTGATCTCTGTGAGTGGGATTTTGCAACGGCACATTTTCGTGCACTAGCCTTATCCATTGTTCCCACCGCCATCCCCAGTCTTCCACCAGGGAGACTATCTAAGGAAGTCTCAATGGGAAATATTCTGCTAGCTAGCTTAGCTAGCTTCAAAATAATATTCAACCCAAACTCGAAAAAAATCAAAAGGTTGATAATCAATC
>CAJNIZ010010406.1:0-12209 GCA_905231905.1 Symbiodinium pilosum | reverse complement strand
TACTTAAGGGGGACTATAAGGGGAAATCCACAAGACCCCAATCCTGCACCACCTGAGCTGCAAAGGTGCCGGACAATGCGACTTGCAAGAGCAGCGGCTGTACCTTTTACGAGGCCAGTAGGGTTTTGTTGCACGAACTCAAGGAACGAAAGGTTGCGAGCTAAATTCAGCATGCATGCAAGACGAAGCAATAAGCCTCGAGAAAAGGCCTCGGACCTGTGAGGGAAATATCCAGCATTCGTCTCCAAGGGTGCACAAGATGAGATCATGATAAAGGATAGTAAACCCTTCACAGGCTCTGGCCAAGGATTGAAACTGGTCATCATTGACCTTCTGGGAGCAACTGTGCAGGAACTCGACTCCACATACTAACGAGATGTGGGCAAGTGTTTGCCACAAAGCTCTGACACCGGAAGCGATATCGTCCAGTGAGGCATTCCCCGCTAGGCAGCCTTGAAACGTATGCCATGCCTGTATGGCGCAATTTAAAGCCCTAGCTTCATCAAAACTCTCACTGGGGAGCGTATCCACGTTGACAGGCCGCAGAAACGCCCACCATTGTTGAGGTCCTTGCACCCTCACAGCTGGCATGAAATTCAGGTTCGGTCCACCGGGCTTGCTTGGCGCTAAATCCGGATCCGAAGCCAGGAAGGTCTGTAGACATACCGCAGATTTGCGAAGGTGCATCCAGAGTCTGGATGAGGTCCAGAATTCCACCATGCAGACAGGGCATGCAGTATAGTCATCGAGCAGGGCGCCAACGGAGTGTATCTGGTGCACTTTACGCCTATGAGAGGCCAGAGCCGCTTTCCCATGAATGGCCTTATGGCACTCTGGACAAGTAAGCTTGGCAAGATGACTGTCGGTGTATACAGTACGCCCCCATGCAATTGCGCCTTCAGCGAAAAGTTGCTGGAGCACCGTGGCTTTACCTCTGACCGCAGCTGACTGTTCAGCGAGATGTGCGATTTCCCGCTGGGTGTCAAGGGTCAGGGCTTTTTTCAAAGCAGAGTTTTGCTCACTCAACCATCGGAACAAAGGATGCACCTGCTGAAAACCCAAATGACCACCATCAACTTGCTGCAGGGGAAAGGCCGGAAATATCTTCCAATCCTGGGCCACAAGCTGCACCCAAGACTGCTCCTCCGCAAGTACACCTATGAGATAGTCATCTGCTAGCCCAGCGATAGAAAGAGAAAGTCTCATGCGCTGATACTTGAGGACCGAAACAGGCGGAAGCACAGCGAGAAGCTGACAAACCTCATTGTTCGTAAGTCCTCTGCAGGAAAGACCAGTGATAGGTCGTACACTTTGACGGTACATGCGCATGATGGCTGCACTCTCCTTCTTCACAGTCGCAGGATCTGACGCCACAAGCATTCCCGAACCATGCAGCAGGCTAGCCAAAGGGCCTTGAATGACGAGCCTGATCTTCTCAGCTGGGGTCAGGTTGGGATTGAAAAGGAGCCGCCGCCTGAGCGCTGCATACATTGGCTGAGCAATATCTTGCCTATGCGAAATCGCATCAAGCTGCTGTCCGTTGGCCTGAAGTCGACAACCCAGATGAACGTAGGTATGGACAAGTCGCAGCGTATGTCCCTTGCCTGGCCCAGAAGGAATAACAACAACGCCTTGGCGCTCTATCATCCAAAACTTGCGAATAGAGCTGGCTCCACGTCCGCGCAAGCAGAACATAGCTTCAGTCTTCCCTGGGCTGTAGTTCACACTAACACCGGTGCTGGCAAGCGTCTGCTCGGCAAGGGCGGCAACTTTGGCAAGATTGGGGATGAGAGCAGCAGCTGTCTGTGTCATGACGGGGATGGCAAGGTCATCGACCCCAGTTGCAGTTGAAGACTCGGCCTGCCGGCGCTGGCCGCTTCCAGTGGGTATCTCGACCGTGACAAGGAGGCCTGCTTGCCGTAGACGATGCTGGAGTCGCCGATGAAAGGTAACCAACGCGAGCTGGAACAAAATGTCGGCCAAGGGGGCCCCCGGGACAGTTCCTGCTTGGGTGAGGTAATTGTCCTGGGTGCCTCGCCCAAGTTGAAAAAAAGTGCCATGGAACTGAGATCTCAGGAAAGCTTGAACGAAAGGAGGCGCTGAAGCCTGTTCCAGGATGGATGGCCCACACAAGAAACGGAACACATCAGCTCTGACAGTCTCATCGTCATGCATATCTTCAATGATGCTCACTATGCGTGGGATGCCAGCCTCCCCTGCATCTAGGCCAACGACAAGTTCACGCAGAACGGAGTAAATGCCTGGACTCCGTCGATGTACAGAACTCCAGAACTGCATTTCATTCGTCGGGCTCTGCGAACGTGTGCCAACGCATGAAGGGAAGGGACCCCAATAGGGCCTTTAGGCCGCCCTCCTAGCTGTAACGGATTGGCCGCACGATCAAGTGCCTTGACCAGATACTTGCGGATCATCGAGCTTACCGCTTTGTGTGGTATCTCCTGTAGCGCTATGCTGCGCCAGCCAGCTGCAGTCGTAGCGTCCTTCCCTGGCTTAGGGATGGGACAAATGAATGACCTGAGGAAGTCAATGGGTGTCTCGCCTCGCAGCAGCAGCTGGGTTCGCTGCGGATCGAAATCTCTCTGGCACAAGTCCTGAACATTGGGGATATCGGCCCCATCAATCACCCCCCCAGTCTGAACGGGAGGCTGCTGGTACATCTGGAGGAGCTGTTGTGGACTGACAGAGGTAGCCCTTTCTGCACGGGCGAAATGTTCGCCAAGGACTTTGAAAACAGCAGCCTGATCTGTCAGGGTGGCGCCGTCATTCCCCCGGATAGGAGGTAAAGTAGCAGGAGGGCGGCGTCTGCGTCCAGACCGCGTCAAGGTCACCATGAGTGATGCGACAGCTCCAGGCCCGTCTTCACGAGCTCGAATAAAGGCTTGCCTGGCCTGCTCTGCTTGGCAATCTCGCATCTTTAGCTTGATGTCGCGCTTGATAATGGCAATTTGACTCCACAGTCCTGCAATTGCATGGTCCTGCTTTGTGGCACGAGCTTTGCAAGGAGAAGCATCCAGGAGGGCACCATATCGCTGACATTGCTCGCATTGCAGGGCCCAAGCATGAAACACCTGATACAAGGAAAACCGTCTGACATGCTGGTGCCTGTATCGAAGCTCACTCCGCAGTTGCCTCAAGTTGGCAATCATGTCCCACAGCTCATCGCTAATGTAGGTTTTGCGGGGAGACTTGAGGCGGGCAGGAAAATCCTGCGAGCATTCTTGCACCAAATAGGCCTTGAGCACCTCCCAATGATCAGACGCGTGAACGTTCCATCCAACTTCTGGCGCATTCTGAAAGATCCGGCTGAGCTTGGCTTGCCCCTGCGTTGTATTCATGGCGTTAACATCAAAGCGGCGCCTTGAACTCCCTGCAACATGGACCTGGAGCGAAAAAGCCATGTCAACAAGTAGGGGCCGATGGTCAATGCCTGCAAACATATCAACCAGAGAATGGTCTGCTCCAATGGTGGTCATGTGTTGCGCCATGCTACGCGGTACCATGATGAAATCAAGTGCTTTGCTGTATCCTGTGGGACTGCACCATGTTTTGACCTCTTGACCATGCGCATCCCATAGATCGGAGAGGGCCGTACTCGTCTGTGCAGCCATTTGCAACAACAAATAAGCATTGTTCTCAACAGGTGGGTAGTATTCCTCAACCCACCTTTCCGCGTTGAAAGTCGCATTGGCGTCCACCATGACAATCTTGATGGATCTTTCTGGCAGTTTACCTACAATGGCTGTCAGTTGTCTCCAAAAGGCACGCAGGCACTCATCTTCGGAATTGGAAACCCTAGCATGAGCGGACACAATACCAAAAAGGGTATCACCTGCCTTTCCAGAAATGGCCAAACATCTGGGGTCTGAGTGATGAATGACGAAAGAATCAACCTTCCAACATAAGGGCTGTCGATTCACGTCCGTGCCAGGAGATCGAAATTTTGAAAGCCAGATCTGGCATCCGCCTTGCCCATGGCAGGCAGCAGATGAAAAGCGGAGGAAACGGTTACCATGTTCAATGCCCGCTTGCTCTTGCCTGGTCTCTTGCAGGCCCAAAATGCTGCATTCTTTTCCAAAGTGCTCGTCGAGGCACTCAATTTGCCCTGGGACTCTGAGCGAGAGCGTGTTGTAAGTGGCAATGCGAAAGCAAAAAGAACCTTTAGCTTGGGGGGCCTGCTGGTGCTGAATAAGAGGAGCATCACTGGCACACATTGATGGAGCATCATTGACAAAACTCCCATCGGCGCATGGTGTTGGCCAGGAAGACGGGCTGTGCCTCGAAGCAATGGAGATCCATAACCACGGTGCCCACCCCTCGTGCAGAATACCTGCAATAATGTCGGGCTCCGCTTTGTGTTCAATGGCCCACTTTTGGAGTTGGTACTTGGCCAAGTGGTCCGCGAACTCATTCCACGGCTCTCCGTGGTGTCCAGCCACATATTCCCAATCGGTACTAATGCCAAGAGTGAGGCATACAGCGTCGAGCCAGGAAGCAGCCCTGTCAAGGGGGGCACCTACAGCGTTGGCAAACTGCATAGTCTGTGCAGCAGACTGGCAGTCATACCGGATCAAGCAAGGCGTCCTGTCAGTGCAGGCATTGATCAATCGGGCATGAATCATGCCACATAACTCCGCAGTATGGGCGGAAATGCCAACTGCATCACCAAGCTGCGTAGCAGGAATGGCCCTGGCGAAATGCCCCGCAAAGTGCCATTGTTCATCCACTTCCACAAGCGCAACAACTGCGTAGCTGACTGCGGCTACCCCAGGCTTGAAAGAGCCATCAGTGTAGAGAACAACTCGAGAAAAGGGCGCAGCAGTCTCCCACTCAGGTGTCATACGCAATGCCGCGCGAGTGTGTTCATGAAGGCTCTCCGCACTGACAACATCTCTGTCAAGGTGTTGGATGGCATGCCCTTCCAGAAGGGTCTCCAGCATCTCATATTCAAGCCCACACTCAAGGTGGCATGCATGGTGTCTCGAATATTCATTACCCTCCAACACAAGACCTTGCAAGCAGAGAATCTGTCCAGAAGTATTGCCATGCGATCCTAGCAGAGGAAAATCGTTTCTGCTTGGATAATGACACTGAATACCACTGAGAAAATCAGCTAGATCACCACACAACTTCCACAGTTTATCCCCTCTGTTTTCGTCGAGCAATGTGCACAAGTCGCTCTGTACCAGGGGGTCAGTTCCCCAGGGGGCTGTGATGTGGTAATCGTCACAAGCAGAGGGAAAGGCCGGAACAGTGAAGTATGCTTCATCTGTGGAATGCTGATCAGAAGAACCACTGGCAACATCGCAGATCTCGTCCGCATCCTGTTGTATGGGCAAAACAACAGCACCACGAGTAACTGGGATACGCGAAAATGACATGAAAATGGCCCCACAAAGTCGCATCTCCGAAACTTGTCTGGAAAGCAGCATAATACTAGCAGCATCACCTATTGAAGAGAAAAACCGAGGGGTGTCCGCACCAAGGCCTGTGCCGTAAAAGTCAAAAGAGCTGGGCTTCCACTTCTTTTCTCTCCATTGATCAGCTGCAGGAAAGCGCGTCACATCTGCTTGTAGCTGGGGGCCTATAACAATCCCTGCCTGACTCGGCATGGCTTGGAATGATTGGCCATCTGTGAAACATTGAGCAAGAACCAGTAAGCGGCCCCAAAGCCCGCCCCTGGCGCCTGTATGGCCTCTTGTAGCATGCCCTTGTCGGTTGCCGGAGGTGTCATCGATGGTCGGGTCAGTGCGGCCAGCTTGATTCGGCAAACTTGTGCCTGGTCGTCCATCCGAACCCGATGCCTCGTCTGCTTCATCTCTTCTGTTCGGAGGAGATGATCCGCCCTCATCTTCACTAGGGAAGTATTTGCAGTCCTCGTGCTCAAGCCGGACAGAAAGTATGCAGCGATGATGCACCACCAGATCACCGAGAACTGTCTGGCCTCCCTTCACCCACAGCCTATGGCTCTCAACCATCTCAACATGTAGCCGAAGGGTTGCAACGGCATCTCGAACTGACATGATGGCGCAGGGTAGACGCACTGCCGCAAAAGACTGGCACACAGGACGCTTGTCGAGAAAGATCACAATCTCCCAAGTGTCAAGAGGCGAGGTCAGCAAGTAGATAACTCCTACAAGCGGGAAGCAGAGATGTGTGGGCTGAAAAAAAGGTCGCTCAGGCCGGACCACAGCAGCAAATTGAGGGTGTGTGCCGAGTTGTGCACAGGCCCGAGCAGCCAAAGCATCATCGAGCTCATCCGGAATGAAGGGTATGAGTATGGGGTCGTAGTCGCTCAGCAGCATCAAGTATGACTGCCCAACAGGAAGCTCAAACCCGTCCCACAGGTCTTCACCCCCCCATTGTCAGGTACCACATGGACAACGTCACCTGTCTCGACGATGACCCTTCCAGCTACCGACTCCGCGTCGGGTGAAAGTGGATGGAGCTGCCGGGAAGGAATGAAAACCCAAAACTCCTTATCTCTCCTTATCTTGCAGCACCGGAAGCAGTCGCCGGATCTCATTGACAGTCATCGCACCACTGAAGGAGTAAATGGGAAATAGTTCCAACCCGATTAGAGTAGCATCTATAGCTATCAGCTTGCCTAGGGCATAACTGATCCAAGTGGGTTGCCACATTGTATGTAGTTCGTTGGTAATCGCCGCGCCACGAAGAGGCAACACAACTCCATTGCCACTCGTGGACCTGATTTGAAGGTCGACATCCATCAGCTCGAGGCATCTCTCCAAGGATACCCCAATGCGGCATGACTGGCAGAAGAACTCGGGTCGGTGACCGAATCCAACCACCTTGAAAATGCACGTCTGTCGATCTGCTTTATCTACAGAAGATAGCGATGAGGAAGGCGGTGAGCTGCCTTCTGGCTCGGACTCTTCCGATTCTGCATCAGCAGGAGAGTCCTCATCAGATGAGGAGTCAACATTTCGAGCTGCTTGTCTTTGCTGCTCGAGGCCTCTCGGTCCATATGTATATCCATGCGTAGTGTCCGGAGCAGGATACCATGTTGGCTGGCTAGAAAAGCGCTGTCCTTGCGCAGCCTTGGCCTGAGACACGCAGAGCCACATCAGAAAAACGAGCCAAATGAAATCGCGAGAGTATCTCATCCTACTCCGCTGGACAGCCTTCCTTGGAAAATGTATATTGGACAGTCTTGGAGAGAAGTTTCGAAGGCCAGCGCCCAAATGCAGAGGACATCCCCTACTGAGGGCTCTGGAGGCACGCAGCAGAGGGTCGCAGTTATGCCGCCCTCCCTTCAAAGAAAGTGCATATGTCCAAAGCTTGAAGCAATAGACGATACCAATCAGAGCCATGGTGGAGAAGAGACATTGGAACTCACTTGCAGCCCAAAAGCAAAGAAGCCCAACGAAATAGAGGCCATGAAAAATGCACTCTTCAAGCCAAGGCCGTAAATTCTGAACGGCGGCAAAGGTTGCCCAGCTGCGTCGATCAAGAGGAGACCAGGCATTGCTGTCAGCGGAATCGCTGTCTGGGACCATCCCACGAAGCTGAATACAGGACTCCGACGGCACATGACCTTCGGAGATATACCGAAGGCCACCCCGTTGTCCACAGGAGCGGCAGTGCACGCTGGCATGCGGCAAGCAGCAGACACAACAGTGCAATCTACCCAATGGCATTTCCTTGATCTCAAGGCATGAAGAGCAATGGCCTGCCATAGGGTCATCTCCCAGGGAGGGGTCCCAGCCGAAGAGGTCAAAATCAAGAAGCGCCGTGTTCGTCTCAGGCATCGATGGACACAAATCAGAGAAATTTGTGAGGACACACAACCTCGGCAGCATACTTTGCCGGTACAGGTGGAACTTATGCCCGCCAGCCAAGGTATACGGTGTGTCATCCCAAATGAAGAGTAGAATACAAGCTTGTCCCAAAGGAAATTCACATTGTCCATCGCCATAGCTCTTTGAAAGGCTCAAGTTGCAGGTGCCTGCTGCCTTGTAGCAGTTGTCCCCAGCTATCTCAACGGCTCCGTCGGCGCATGACTCTGCTGTAGGGCAGAGCCACCCCGTTGCCGGAGGTAAACAGGTGGAGCATTCAGAATCTTTCAGACATGGAGCTGAAAAGAAGTCCCACCAGTAAAGAAAGGGCTTCATGTAGCTGAGCTTCCGCAACACAAGTTGGCATTGCAAGTGCCATGCATACTGGAGCTCAACGGCGCCGTCGGCACATGACCCCGCTCTCGGTGAGCGGAGCCACCCCATTGCCGGAGCATAATCGCTGCCCTCAGCCAGCTGCCATGCGCAAGGACAGAGGACGCGACCCGGAAACAGATTGTAAGCTGGGATCTCTGCAAAGCAGGCTTCCAAAGCTTGCCGGTTCATAGTGTGATCCAGAATAGGATCCTTGCTTGCAACCTCTACAGTGCCGTCGGCGCATGACCCCCCATCAGAAACAAAAGGGGGCCACCCCGTTACTGGAGGAAAGTCGGTGCAAGGAATGAGAGGCAAGGACGCCGCCGGCACATGACCGGGAATCCACATGGGATCCCAGCCACCCCGTTGTCCTGCAATTATGAAGTCGACCCAGAGGCAATCACCTCCACAAAACTGCAACATCAAGAAAAGGCAAAGATGTGTTGCGCGGAGCTCTCCACCTTCCCCAATGTATGTAAGCCATTTATCCCACAGCATTGTCTGCAAGGCAGCCAAGGAAAAGAGGCGGACTGTCCATGCCCCACACAAGAGAACCCCAACTTGTGCAAAGCTCGCCTCTGAATCAGTTGCACCATTGTAAGGCAACTGTGGCCACCGCGCCCCATTGTCACATTGTGGCCGGCCTGCAGTCAATCCAGCAGGGCTGCGTCGTGTCCCGGATCCTCCGGTGGTATCTCCGGACTCTCCAGGTCCTCGTCGCCGTCGTCGAAAAGCAACACAGGCACTGAGATCGGGATGCCGAGGCGTTCTCTCTCTTGCTGTTCGCGCTCGGCAGATGTAGGGAGTGCCAAGTCTGGGGCACTCCCGTTGGAAGGTGCAGCATGCATTTGCTGTATCCTCTTGGCCTCCAACTTCTCCGATAGAGATGGCGAGCTCCTTGAATGGTGCACCGGCAGCTTGCGCTTTGTGGCATCTTTGAGCCCTACACGTCCAGCACCATCTTTGCCCTTGGTGGTGGTCCTCGAGATAGATGCCAACGAAATGGCAGGAGAGCATTGATACGGATCCGTGCTGGCCATGACGTTCGGGCTCGTGCTTGACACCACTTGGCCTGGAGCATCTCCCGCACTCCCAACTGTCGCGCCAAGCTGCGCACTGTATGCCTTGTCCGGAGTCATAGGCTGGCAGTGTGTCCGTCGCAGTGGCGTATTCACGACCATAGTCGGTTGAACATTCGTGGCAGCGGGGGCCTGCGTTGCTTCCATGGCCCTTTGTATGACTGCATCTGCATCTTCTTCCTGAACGGGCTTCATGCTCGCACCTCTGGTGAGCATCTCGAACTCTTGGTCCAGGATCTCCATGTGGGTGTCCTCTGGCTCTGCTGTCTGTCCGACAGCAACCTTCCTTAGGTTCTCTCTTGCAGCAGTCTGCTCGGCCATAGCTTCCGCCTCGTCCCGCTCCAATTTCTGAAGAGCATTGTGCGGAAGCGCTGTTTTTCGCTGGCAAAGCATCTTTTGAGCTCGGCCTCGTAGTCTCTCCATTGCTGGGCGCGGTCTTGCTTTTCTCCAGCAAGCCGCTTGACTCGCTGCTCTGCTTTTCTGGCCACGTTCACAGCTTTCTGCAAGTCGCTCACATATCCGCCAGCATGGCTCGATGAGGCCACCTCCACGATGCTCTGCCGCTCTCCTTTGGGTAGCGCATCGTAGTGCGGGAAGGTCCCTTTCTTGGGCTGGCTCTGGCGCTGGTCCTGCTTGTCTTGCCATGGCGCCTTGCCACGCCCTTTGCTGCCCTTGTTCCCAGGCGAACCCGCACCACGCCAGTATGACCAGCCCTGGTAACCACCATATTCCTTGGCATTGTTGTTGCCGCCTTTGGACCATGTCATCTGCCTTGCAACGGGACGTAATGTCGAAGAAGAGGTCCTGGCTTCCTTATAACAGGGCTTGGAATGGTGACTTTGCAGTAAGGCAATGTCAGCTCTGGTGGGTCTGCCACCTGCACGGCGGGCTTTTAGAATGCGAGCCCTAGCTCTGTGTCGCCGAGCCCTGGCCTGTCGGTGCCAGCACGGCGAAGGTGGATGGAGACCTATGGCTTCGTCGAGGGCTATACCCTCTGGGGCCTAAGCGATCGGAGCGCTGCTGCTCCTATTCTGAGCCCTGCCAGTAGGGTTTAGGGTTTAGAGTCAGTATGGCTGGCTTTTGACATGTTTTTTTGGAGTAGTTCTGGAATTTCTGGATTTGTGGCTTTACCGTGGAGATACCGATCCTTGCAGGGCCCCCAAGGTTCGGGTACAGTGGCGGTTTTGGAACGGATGGCATGCCCAGCGTAAACTCGGGAGTTTCATGTCAAAGGTTCTCACCGCAGCCTGGCGCCCCATCCACACAGGTAGCGGCATGTGAGCTATAATCTAACTCCTTACAAGGGGTTATAGGGGATTCTAAAGGGGTCTGGTTGGACCGAGGCAAGCTATTTCACTTTGGAGTCCCGACTTGCCTCTCCTCTTATCTCGTTTAGGGTTTAAGGTTTAGTTTTTTTGCTCTCTCCCTCTCCCGTGAGATCCTCCAAATTTGTCAGCTCTCGTCTTTCGCTGCCTCGACGCTCAGCTTGAAAATTGTCGGGCCCCATTGAGGCTTCCATCTTAGTATGATGGACAGCCTTAACCCTCTACCCTCCTAAGCCCTTAATCCAAGTCTTTCATCTCAAGCACAGGGACCTTATACAACCCCTTAACCCATCAAATGCCAAGCGCTTGATTGCTAGCTAGATCAGCCTTAAGCTTTGTCAGAACCCCAGCCCCAAAATCGAAATCACAAACACCGCCTAGAAATCAGAAACCCAACGCCCAAAAACCCTAAACCATCAAAACCCCAACTCTAAACCATAAACCCCAAACCCTAAACCCTAATCCCTAAGACCCGAAAACCCTAAAACCCATACCCCAAATCCGAAAGCCCTGAAGTCCCAAACCATGAGCCTAAAAAATCCCAAGCTCTGAGGCCTAGAAGCCTTCCAAAACCTATGGGTTCCCTCACTACAAGCCCCCTTTAGGGTTTAGGGTTTAGGCTACGGTGGATATGGGTTTAGGGTTTGAGGGTTTAGGGCATGAAAAATTCTGTATGACCCTCCGTACCCTATACCGCGGGATTCATGGTATTCTATCATACTGGCGGCATGCAGGATTTATAGTATCAACAGTGCCCCTCCTTTGATTTCCTATAAGGGCTTCCATAGAGGTCTTATGTAGGGCTGTATAAGATGCTTAGATATCTTGGTTTTGCGGCCCGGGGTAGGAGGGGAAGCTATGAACCCCACACCCTTAATGCTAAATCCTTGGCCCTAAATCTTAAACCCTAAGCCTTAAGCCCTAAACCCCAAACTAGAAGCCTCGAACCCTAAATCCTGACCCACAGCCCTAAACCACCAAAATCCCAAACTCTAAACCTTGAACCCCCAAAGCCCTAAACCACCAAAATCCAAAACTCTAAACCTTGAACCCGAAATCCTAAACCCCAAACCCTACACTGCCAAAATCCCACACTGTAAACCTTGAACCCAAAATCCTAAACCCAAAGCCCTAAACTGCCAAAATCCCACACTGTAAACCTTGAACCCTAAATCCTAAACCCCAAACCCCAAACCCTAGCATAAACAGACCTCCGGCAGGAACACTCGCATTGTGGTTGTCACGACGAGGTGCGCGGCAGGTTTTGCTCAATCCAAAGAAGATGGGTTTACTGTTTAGAAGTGTAGGTAGGGATTCTATGACCTATAGTCTTGACTCCTCCAAGGGGGGGCTTATAAAGGGGATTGTACAGGGGATCGCTATAGGGATTATTCAGGGGGATAAGAGGAATTTAGACTGGAGCTCGTATGATGTTATTATGGTTCTCTTTGAGGTGGTGATAGGGATTAAGGGTTTAGGGCGCACCTGGGCTTTTGCAATCCAATGAAAGTCGTTGGACCGATGCTGAATCAAACGGAGAAGAACTCGGAAAGTAACATGGGCGCTGGAATTCACTTCTGTGTGCCCTAATTTTGGGAAACTCCCATGGGGTT
>CAJNIZ010010405.1:0-12209 GCA_905231905.1 Symbiodinium pilosum | reverse complement strand
ACTGGCTGTCTTCGTTGGCTGAGGTGCCAGTGACGGGCCCTCAGCCCCCTGCAAACATATGGACATGTCAAGAAACTGAACTTCATGCATGGACCTTGGCACACAGGTGTTGCACACACACACACACAAACATACACACACACACACACAGACAGCCTACTGGTGCGAAAGAGAGAGTGGGAGAGAAGACCCCTAAATGATCCCCGTCCAATCCCTTACATCGTCCATTAAATGCTAACTAAGCCTTGGCCTCATTCTCTAAATCGTAAACCATAAATGCCAAGCCCTAATCCTCCTTCTAGAAGCCCTGAACCCTAAAACACTCGGGCAAGATTTCCCTAAACCCTGAACCCTCGGGTAAGATTACACGAGTGGTTGGTTCCCAAAACAAGGGGACCCCAATATAGACCTCCAAATACTATCATCCTTACTGTGGGGACCCTCAAAACGGCACCCTTATGTTGATATTAAAAAATCCTGCATGACCTTGGTATCCTATAGTACCATACTTCCCAAGGTAGAAGGTACTTAGGGTCATACAGGTTTTTAGTATCCACCGTAATTAATCCTATACCCTAAACCCTAGACCCTATCAACCCTATAAGCCATAAACCCTAAACCCTAAACGTTAAACCTTATAAGCCCTAAGCCCTATAAACCTTAAACCTTGTAAACCCTATAAACCCTATCACGCTAAACTGCATCGTCCGGCAAGCTCGGCCAAGAAAGCCTTTAGAAATCCTTGGCGATTCCTGCTATCGAGGCCATTAGGTCTGCAAGGTCAATTATTTGAGGGTTGAGGTTGTAGATGGAGGGCCTAGGGTTCACCAGCGCAGCCAGTGCCCCAACCATCTCATGCGTCAGCTCTCTTTAGGGGGCGTGTTTCTTAAACGCTAAGAAAAGTCCAGGTTAAAAGTTGTTTTTCTTTTGCGGGGAGGCGCGAAACGACAAACAAGCTTTCGACCTGTACCTTTTTTTCGTTTTTTGCTACCAAGGCCGACCAAAAAAACATTTGCTTGAGCTGGACCTTTTTTCGTTTGCGCTTTGTGAGGAGGGTCGGAGTCTGGGCTTCTTCTGGGGCCCTGAGCCTCCTCTTATCCTTTTCTATTATTAGGGGCTCCAGGGCCCTTGTGAGCTTGTCTGAATCTCTTCTGAGCTCCCGGCCTCTTCTGGGCCTTCTGGAGGTTTTCTATGCCCCCGGCCTCTTCCCGGGCCGTTCTGGGCCTTTGGAACCTGTTGGATCAAAATTTTAAGTGTTTTTGGAGCCGAATTTGCAAAATTTGTTGTTTTTTGTGCCTTTTGGAGCCAAAATTTATTTTTTTTGTTTCTTTTGGAGCAATTTGTTGCCTTTCTTGGCCTTGGAGCCAAAGTTAAGGATTTTTTGTGCCTGTTGGAGGCAAATTTTGTTTATGTTTTTGGAGCCAAATTCTTGGCTTTTTGTGCCTTTTGGAGCAAAATAAATTGTGGATTTTCTGTGCATTTTGGTGCTTTTTTGCCTTTTGGAATCAATTTTTTGCGGCACCAACGGCAAATTTTGATGTTTTTTGGTGCCTTCAAAACTAAAGTTTAGTTTTTTTGCGCCTTTTGGAGCCAAATTTTGATTTTTCGTTGTGTTTGGAAACAGATTTTGGAATTTCTGTGTGTTTGGGTGCCAAATTTTGGAAGGCTTGCTTTTGGAGATTTTTTAAAGCCAAATTTCCGGCTTTCTGAGCCACATGTTGTTCTTTTTGTGCCTTGTCTAGCTAGATGTATGTTTTTTGTGCCTTTTGGTTGGTGCCAAGTTTTTGCTCTTTGCGAACCAGCTTTTGCTCCAAAAGGCACATAAACTCAAAGCTTGACACAGAAAGCAAAACAAACAACACAAACATTTAAAATTTTGTTCCAAAAGGCAAAAAATGTTTCCAAAAAGCACAGACAGCCGAAATTTGGCTGCAAAGGGCACAAAACGGCCAAAGTTTGGTTCCAAAAGGCCAAAAGACCAAACTTTGGCTCAAAAAAATCCAATTTCGGTTCGCAAAGGCCCAGAAGAGCCAATTTTTTTGCAGCGTTTCTTCTGACATCTCTCATGCTGATTGCTTTCAAGCTACCTGCATTGCTGACGTCTTGGGTCTACATTGAGCTTCTGGCTAGCGGGGAAGCGGGCTAGTTGGGAAGCGGCTGAATTTCAACTCGCCTAGTTTTTTCACATTTGTCCCAAAAGGCACAACAATCCAAAATCCGGCCCCAAAAGGCACCAAAAACCAAAATGTGCTTGCACAATTTTTTCTTGCTCATGTTTTGGAGCAAAATTTTGGCTTTTGGAGACAGATTTTGGCCTTTTTTCGCTTTTTGGAGCCAAATTTCGGCGCTTTTGTGACTTTTGGAGCAACATTTTGTTTTGTTGTCGCCTTGGAGCCAAATTCTCATCTTTTTCTAGCTAGATGGAATGCTTACTTCAATTTGCTTAAATCTTCTTGTGGTGTCCAGCTTCAATTTACTTAATTAAGCCTTTTTGCGACCTCTTTGGTTGAATTTCCTTAATGAATCTGCCAAGCTGCTGTGGAACCACTCAGTTTATATGCTAGCTGCGCTGGCGCGCCTAGGCGATCTGCGCCTTCTAAAACTTAGGTGTTAGGGTTTAGGGTGTGGTCACGGCATAGGATGTTCGCTGGTGTGGGACACACCCAGGCCGCTCGCATCGGTGTGTAGCAGCACCCCATGACCACTTTAAGTTCAAGCAATTCAGGGTTTATAGTTCCTAAAGTCTTATGGGCATCCCGGCGGGAGCCCAGGTAGCACCGACGAGGGCCGCCATTCAATCGGGGACCGGGCACAATGTCATGTACTCCAGGGCTCTGGCCTTCAAGGAGGCAGTTTGGCAGAATGGGTTGACATCCAAGGCCAAACAAGAGCCGTCAGCGGTTGAGACGGCGCGCAGTTGTGTTACTTCCGAGGCTGCGTGGCGCAGCCGCGCTTCCAATGACGAGAGCAGCCGTGCTCTCCATGGTGATGGGCAGCGCTGGCTTTCCGTGAGGCTGTTGTGTCGGGGCATTTCCGCAGAATTCAGGCGGCTGCTCGAGGTTGGCTTCAGACGTTATTAGGCACGCCATGTTGGGTTACGTCCGAGGCCACATGGGACAGGCCCGCTCCCAATGGTGATGGTCATTCTTGGTTTTCTGTGTGGCTGTTGTGTCTGGGTACTTCCGCGCTCGGGGTTGGCTTCAGACGTTGGGTTCTGCCATCTTTGCGAGGGTGTGTTGTGCCGAGTTGCATGTGCGGCTGCTCGGGCACGATCGCGATTCGTCCAGAATCGGTCGTCCGGGAGACTGGTGTGAAAGGGCCGAATGTAGAATTCGTCCGGAGCACGCAAGCGCCAGAATTCGTCCGAGATGATAGAGAGCCAGCCAGACACCCGAAGGCCTTGGGAAGCCCGGGCCCGCAAAGCCACCCGTTTTGCTTTGAGAGGGGCCTTAAATAAGGGGGAACCAGGGGGGGGCAGTATAGAAGGCGGTGGTAGGGAAATCCATGATAAACCCTTAGCCCGAAACGCTAAACCCTTAACCCGAAACCTTAAACCCGAAACCCTAAACCCGAAACCCTACACCCGAAACCCTACACCCGAAACCCTAAATCCTAAACCCTAAAGAAACCCTATATGCTACAGTGTTGTATCCTTGTTGGCTCACACGGAGAGGCCCCTACCCACAGGGTCCGGTATACAACAGTTTTTGTTTAGGGCTTAGCTTGAGGATTTAAGGTTTATGCTTTAGGATTTAGGGTTTAGGTTTGGCGTTTTGGGCTTTGGTTCATTTTGGTGTCGGGGAGTATTTGATAGTCCTACACTTCGGACCCTATAGGGCCAGTGACCCCTGTTCCCACTGCATTATACCAACTATACGTCATATGTTGTTAGATATCAGTACTCCCAGGTAGCACCTAGCAACATGTGAACCAACCAACTGGGTATCTTGTTAGCTGAAGCTTTACGCCTTAAATAGTAATACGCAAATCGTTCAGGGTCCCTCCAAATTCATGGATGCTAGCCTTGCAAAGCACAAAGCAGATCGGGTCCATGAAGCCCTAAACCCTAAGCCCTAAACCGTCACAATCTCAAGAAGCTTAGGACTCAAGGGCTTGCAACAAGCTTCCCGCCGCAAAAAAAAAAAAATCGAGCTTGTTGGCTTAGGGTTAAGGCGGTTAAGGGTTCCATGATTTGGCAACAAGGTTTGAAGCTTGAAGCTCCAAAACCCTAAACCCTAGAGCCCTCGACCCTAAAGCCCTCAACCCCAAAGCCCCAAACCCTCAGCCCCAAAGCCCTAAGCCCAGCCCCCAAGCTCTAAATCCTAAAGCCTTAAAGCCTGAACCCTAAAGCTCTGAACCCTGAAGATGTCAACCCCTCCTCGGATGTCCGTCGAGACCATGCTTCGCTTGTTTTTTTAGGCGGTGGGTTCGCAGGGCGAGGGTTAAAGATATAGGGCTTAGGGTCGGAACCCCAAACCCTAAACCAGCTACAAGAAGAATTTGGGGAACTTCAGGGAGCAGAGCAGAGAGGGGAGGAGTTGCTTCAGGCTGCCAAGGGCCTTCGAATCCGCTCTTTTTCCCAGATGAGCCATAGTCTAAACTTCTAGTATCCCCCTTGTGGGCTTGGGATTTAGGGTTTAGGGCCTGGGCTCCTAGCATCCCACTTATGGGTTTAGGGTTTAGGATTTGGGGTTTTGGGCTTAGGATTTAGAGTTTAGGGTCTGGGCTCCTAGTATCCCCCTTGATTAATAACCCCTCTACAGGTCCCCTATATAAGGAGTGTAGACGATGGCTCAGATGGACTGTCTCCCGTAAATCTTAATGCACCAGTATTGCTGCCTCCAACCAATCTCAAACGATTCTACTATTGCCGTATTTCTCGTACACTCGTACTACTTGTAGAGACACCAAATCAAGAAGGACCATGAAGAGCTGTGCGTTTTTTCATGTGTCAATGTTTAGATGTCTAGATATTTTGCTATATCGACCCTCTACAAGAGATTTGAGGTGATTGCTGGACACCGTCGTCCACCAATTTAGCGCCTTCAGACCGTCGTGGCTAACCGTAGTATGATTTCTGAACACCTGAACTTCCAGCATGCTGGTTTGTAGCTGCAGTGCTATTCAGGTGTCTCATCACAATTCCAGAAAAAAGTTGGCAAGGACTGGCGCGTCAGGACAAGATCAACAACTCTATAGGCACGCTGGAAATGGTCTTGTCGAGCACGTTCTTAGCAAAGCGCCTCTAATAACAAAACACGCCGCAACATACTCATACCGAAGCGCGCTCTATTGCTGGATTGGTTGAGGCGGGGCCCCATAGCAAGATTCGCCATATGTATTTTTGGCTGGCCATCATGTTGTGCTCCATGGTGTCTATTTTGGCATTATTGCTATTACCCCTATTCTGATACTGCTGCTATTCAGTTATTACTACGAGAGCTACCACAATGTTCTGTTTTAAAGTGCGCACCCGCAGGACAAAAAATGTGGACACTTCTACTCATGTAGTGCGCCCCAGCCAGCAGTAGCATGGCTCGACCTTTTTCATACTATTCCGAATATTCCCTGTGCCCGCCAAGTCCTTTGAAAACAGTGTAGCAGAGATGGTTCGCAAGTGAGACACGCTCGTGCTGGTGGATATGTCGCCGTGGCGGATTGCGTCAGCTCATGTCCGTGGCAGTAAGCAGCAGGTAGAGCATTCACGTTTTGGGGCGTTTGGAGGTGTAGGATTGGGGTCAAAGGTCTAAGGGTTAGGGGTGTGGGGTTGATTGGTCAAGTTTTTGGTTGCTCAGGTTTCAGGTATGTAGTGGTAGGAGTTTGTACAGTTCAATTTCTTAGGGTCCGGTATTCAGGTGCTCTGCAACCCATTTCGTTCCCGCTAAAACAAAAAGAGCTGTAGGTCTGGTTAACAGAATAAGCCGAATAAGCTCCACAATGGAGGGCCAGATTACAGCGACCAGGCGGGTACCCTTACAGAAGGCTTATAAAGGGCTTCTATGGGAAGACTGCGAGGTACAGAGGGGCGATGTCGAGCTAATATCAGGGAAGCCGCCTGGACTGTAACTGAGTGGACGAAAGCATTTAAGCTGTCATAGTTTAAGCGCAAGTGAATCTTTATGGTGAATTTTCAAAGATTCGCCCAGAGAATTAAAGTGCTCACCACGAAGCCCAAAGCATTGCTAAGAACGTCCCGAGCAATGTGGGACCTGCACTTTCGGCCAACGCTACGCAACCCAACGCCCTAAATTCCAAAGCCCCTAGCATTGACCTCACTAGCAATGCAGCCCAAGAAGATACCAAGACCACAATCCTTTTTGAAAGGGTTTGATTTTGTATGTTAGCTTTGAGGAGGCTAGGTTGTCGGGTTCTAGCCTTTGTGTGAATCCTCCCTACAAACTTTTGACTATCTTGGCCGCAAAGTTTGTTGCCATGTGTTTCTGGGTACTGCCAATGGCATATGCATAGGGCTTAGGGTTTAGGGGTTTGGGGTTTAGGGTTCACAGAGAGAAGGGAGGAAAGGAGGAGAGAGAGAGAGAGATGGGTATTTGCATTTTAGTGTCGTTAGGCAAACGATGGTCAGCCCTCCTTCACACCAGCATGGAACCCCCGAAAGAACAGCATAAAGAAGTACTTCGCAATATTTACAGGTGGCCTTTTGAGGTTCCATGTGAATCAATCAATTCATTACCCTAATGGTCCCAGTACCTAGTAATGATATATGTATACTATAGCTACTGTTACCTAAGAACCAAGTACTTAATTATTGGGTACTCGGACCTTTTGGGATTAGAAGGAGGGAAGCCCCCTATACCCTGAACCCAGACCTTTTCACTACTCAAATGCTAAACTTTCCTAATGGCAATCTTTGCAAGTGGTGCTGCAGACTGCCTCGCATGGCTCGTGTCCGCCAGTTCAACAGTAGTTGGTGTTGGTTTGTAAGGGCGTCCTTCGCTCAAGGAAAACACCTCCCCATTTCAAGCCGAGTGGAAGTCCCAAGAAGTCTCTGAACTTCTTTCTGTCATTTCCACACCTGTGTTGGCCTCTGGGATGTTAAAAAAAAAAAAAAACATGTTCCTGCACTGACCTTAGAAGCGCCCTAAATGCTGATGTGGAAGTTGTTCAAAATAGCCTGATGGGAATCCTTGAGGGGGACCTTCTAAGTTTAATCTTGTGTTGGAAAACCCTGTTTGTCCCTAGTCGTCGTAGTGGTTGTACTGTACTAGTACTAGTACTAGTACTAGTACTCGCAGCAGCAAATCCCTTGAGACCTCGGGGAGCTACAGAGCAAGTCCTGTTCAAACTGCCGTGCTCCATGGAAGAAGACCCTCAGGCTACTTTGAGATGTGATCTACTCAGAATCCTTCCGATGAAATAGCATACTGCGGCCATAACCCTGCCCTGACTGTCTACACCCCTGCTAAACCTTTTGGGGGGTTACTCTTCTCCGGGAACCAGATGCAATCTAGAAGCCTGAAATGCAATTCTGCTCCCTGATAGTTTGGTAATACTCAAGTCTTGTTTTTGAAGCTGTCTACATGTTTAAGTCTGCAGGCAGGTGGGTTATTTCCATGATGCTCCATTGACGTCTCCCATGACGTCTCCCATGAGACCCCGATGACTTGTGGTTTGGGAGAAACATGCAAGAGCTGCGCAACACCGTGGCCAACACCAGTGCGGATGCGAACGCTTCCACCCACACTAGTGTTTGTCGTGAGCCTGGGCTATCCATGTTTGTTTCCAACTTGCCCGCATTCTCCATGGTGACGCATCCTGAAAGAATCCTACCGCCGGCATGGTGCGTCCACAAGGCTCACTTGAGCAAACTGGAGCTCAAACCTGCGCTCGCTCGTCTTCTGCTTGAGGCTGCAAAAGCACACTTTTCCGGTTAGGTTTTAGGGCTTAGAGGGTTTAGGGTTTAGGGTGGTTACGGGTCTAGGGTTTAGCGTTGTTTTGGGTTCCGGGTGTAGAGGAATTGGGTACCAGAGCTTTGTCCCAGCCACGCAGTGCGCGAGTGGCTCTGCCGCAAGGCAAGATGCGATACGGTGTGTATGGTCCAGGGTCTAGGGTTTCAGAGGCTTAGGCGTTGGGGTCAGGGTTCAGGGCTTCAAGGATTACCGGGACCTTATTGAGTTTTTTCTGTATTGCTTTTGGCCCGTCATGTCGCATACCGTTGGGGCTCAGGCAGGGATGAATGACTGGTATCTACGGATCCCGAAACCCGATTAAATCCTAGACTCTAGACTCTAAACCCCCAACCCTAAACTAAGGGCTAAAAGTAGAAGTACATCGTGAGATTCAAATCGCTGAATCAAGGGCGAGGGTTGGATCCCAATAATACTGCAAGGCCCAGGGCCTTCATGAGGTCTTCTGGGGGCTTAGGGCTCAGGGGGTTGGATAGTTTCAAAATTGAAGCCATATGATGTTTCAGTCCAATCTGCTACCTGCCATCCAAAGCCCCCAAGCCATACTACTAGAATGGCGACATAGACATAGACCAAAAGGAGCTTTTAAGTGTGCTTTTGCATCCCTACCAATTCCACAATTCCATGGACTCGCAGCAGTGAAACGCTGCTTTCCGGGGCTTGCGAATGCAGGATTAACCCTTAACATCTTTTTGTTCGACCTTGCAGGACTGAAGGCGCGTTCCCAATGTTGGGTTTGTAGAGATGCGCTTCGTCCCAGGAGGCGTCTTTGCTCGCGCCTGCGCAAGCTGTGTCCCCACGTTCTGAAAAGAGGCGGGTCCCAAGGTGATTACTACCCAGAGGCTCCTATGTATTTCACTTTGTGGTGCAATTACCTTATAGCCCCTTACCAAACTCCTATAACAAGCCCAACGAGGAACTACATGGGACCCCCTGGCTATCTGCCCAGCACTTGCACCGCCTCCCTTGTTTTCCTGAACGTTCCCTTAGGTTCCCTAGAGTTCCCTCGGGTTTAGGGCTTCCAGAGGTAGATGCCTTACGCAGCCTTCGTTGGACCCCCACACCATCAGCTACATTGTCATCCTGTACCCGCAAGTGCTGGTCCTCCAGATATTATATGGGTCAGGGCCTAGGGTTTAGGGACCCAAACCAGAAAGCATTACATTCAGTGTGGGAGGGGTGCTTAGCAGTAAGGGGAGCCGATGAATCGACAGATCAGCGTGACAGCGGAAAGGTCTCGAGCGTTCGAGGGTTGTACCTGGTAAAAGGTTTACCATTGTGGTCCGGACCCAATAAAGCCCTTAACCCTAAACCCTTAAGGGTTCCCAAAAAGATCCTTACACCAAGAACTACAGCTGTAGGGGGACCTTGTTTTGGTGGCCACGCAGATTGAGGGAAGCCAGGCAGGCTTATCTGCAAACCACGCACTTCGTTAGAGCCAGGCTGACTCATCTGCACGCTATGCAGAAGCCAGGCTGGCCCATTTGCACACTACGCTGGAGCCGGCTGGCTCATCTGCACGCTACGACCCAGGTTTGAACCACAACCTCCAAAACTCGCAGCCGGGCAAAAGAAGGTTTGGATGCTGTGATCCACACCAGGTCTTCAATTTCTCTTTGCAAGGTTCCAGAGCAAAGAACAGCATGGCCAGTAGAATGACCTTCGGAGATTTGTGTTACTAACAAAGACTGGCTCCGTGCGTTGGAGTGGGGGTGCAGCCGTAGGGGGACAACCCTGGAACCCTAGAACCACCCTAAGTCCAGCATGAAACCGGACGTTTCACGGTTTCATGGTTCACCGTACAGTTTCGCGGTTGGCCGGCTCGGCCCTGTTGACCGGTCGTCTTTGGTTTGGCGGTTTGCCGGTCAGCCGTAAAACCGCGAGGCCCGCGGTTCCACGGCTGACTGTACGGTCAGCTGTGAAACCGTCAAACCGCGTAACCGTGCGAGCCGTCAACCGTGCGAGCCGTCAACCGTGGAACCGAACCGTACGGTTTCCTGGTCTAGTTATCTGTCCGACACCATACTCGAATTATGGATCTTGAGTCATAGGGATCACGGGCCGGGGATGTACGTGGGTTGTTCAAGGTTTGAGGCTGAGGGTTTTCGAACATGTACATCTGTTTTGGAGGTTCACACATCGGTGTTGTTGTGCTTTGGGTATTTGCCAGGCCTGATTTTTACAAATGCCACTTGAGCAATGTGAAACACATGCGATAAGGGATGAAAGCCACGCAGAAGCTAAAGAAGGGCGGCCGCATGATTCTTGGCATGGCGTTGGTATGAGAATCTGTTCTACTGGTTCACGCTAAGAAAATACAACTCGCGCAGAGACGGCACGAATTGGTGGTTGTATGTTGTTTCTGCGGTCCAGATTGCTCGCAAGAACACATCCATAATGTGGGCCCAATCTGTTTGGTTTCATTTTCCATTGTTTTTTTCCAGGTACTGTTCCACTCATTGAAGTGCCCCAAACCCTAAGCACACAAACTTGGTCTGGGGTGGCGTTCTGACGATGGACAGTAGGCTGGATTTTGATTCAGTGCGATCTGCAACAACGGAGAATCTTTGGAAATATTATATAAAAAACAGTAACTGAGTAGTAACACAAATAGTAGTAAGAATGATAATCATTTATTACTAACATGACTCGTCAAAGAATGATCGTGTAAGTAAACTGACTTCATAAACCTTGAGGTAGTATATAACCCCGATATATTATAGCAGTTTTCATTTTATTTCCATTATCCGAATATGACCCCAATATGACCCTTGCCGGCTCGGAGTCCTCAACCCTTCCTGCCAGGCCTACAGCATTTGGAGTCTTGCAGACGGAGATCGCGTGCCGTTTGGGGCCTTGCTGTGGGTGGATGCCGTCGCACCCTAAGCAGTGAGCAAAATGAGCAACTGAAGAAACGGTTATCTCGGGATAATGGAAATAAAAATGGAAACTACTCTAATATATTGGGAGTATATACTACCTCTAAGTATATCAAGTTAGTTTAGTTAGTCAGCTGTTTAGTCCTTATCATGATAGAGGTTGTGGCGTGGTGAGGGTTGTGGTTGGCGGCAGCGCAATAGTTGTTGTGGAAATGGTTTTCACGCACGGAGTCAGACACTGGTCGATGCAGCATCCTAATGAAGTTCAGGAAACCACTTCGATAGTTGTGCACGAGCTTTGGCTCCTGCCCAGGATACCGCGCTGGCACCGGATGAGCCACAGAGACTTGCCTGCAACTCAGGAGCACGCGTGATGGGCACTTCCGGTGCACACGTGTACCCCTTAGTCAATGCACAAGATGTATTTGGGGATTTCCCAAAACTAAGCGTACCTTTTCCGGGGTCCTCTATATTGGGATCCCCATATTTTGGGAAACTACCATTTCTTCAGGTCGAGAATCAACATGCTCTTGCACTTACCTCTGTTTGGTTTGTGTTCGCGTCGATCGGCCATGCTGTTTGTGATTGCGGGTTCAGAGAGAACTTGCATAGCTCCCCATAGGGCGCTGAGGGTTCAGGGTTTAGGGCTTAGGGCTTGCAGCAATTCGGTAGGCGATCTTTAGCATTTTTTTCTCGGGTTGTCAGTCGGAAGAATCGGGGTTTATTGCCAAGGGGCCTTGCCACCATGTCAGCTGTAGTCTAAACTCCTCTAGAGGGGATTAAAGAAGGGACTACTATAGGCGTTATTAAGGGGGATAGTAGGAGTTTGGACTATGGCTGATGGCACTGAGGACAATGGATCCCATTCTGCAGGCAGCCTAATTGAAGAAGGCTCAATGTCAAGGGATCCGGGAAAAGTTAAGGGTTTGGGGTTTAGGGTGTGGGGTTTGGGGCTTAAGGTTTTCTATTAAGGTTTAGGAGGTGTACCGAAGTTCAGGGTCCCTGTTTGTGTTTCTGTTTTACGGATCGGAGTATCTTGGTGCATAACAACCCCCCGTTTTTGGAAATTCCTGTACAAGGAGGAGGACTCTCTACTTTTCATGGTTGTATGCAAGTGTAGAAATACCTTCTCCAACAGTGCAGTCATGTTAAGCTGTAGGTTGTAGCGGTTCCTGCAGTAATCATGCTTTCTGTGTTGCTCGTTCAGGCCCAAGGCCCAAGAACTTGTATGCAACATGACATTTCTTTCACAGTAGAGTTGTAGAAACGTAACAACCTCTACACAAGCTACCAAGATCTTCTGTTTGCGCAGTAAGCGAAAAAGGACCCAGCGTGTGTGCGAGCCATGGACATGTTCCGTAGACGAAGCTCTTCTAACACACCTGGGGATCTTATAGATCTTCAG
>CAJNIZ010010404.1:0-12209 GCA_905231905.1 Symbiodinium pilosum | reverse complement strand
TAGGGTTTAGGGGCTTAGGGTTTCATCGAACTGGATGAAAGGAATATGGCTTACACCCGTAATGATAAAACTACTAGCGAGGAAACCCAACTAGCATTATGCTCGTTTGTTTCAAATCTGTCAGTCTCTTCTGAGGATACTTGCATGACAAATTAAGAATATATTTAAAAAACAGTATACATTAATGAGAAAATGGTAGTATGGGATAATATAATATGATGACGATACTAGAATACAACAATAACATAACATTATATATCAAAAGTAATAGCGGGCCATCAAATCTGACAAGCTCGGAGTCCTGGCAAGGTCTGATGTCGGCCGGTCCTTCAGCTTTTCGGGAACGATGCTTGGTTGAATGTTTTTGCAAGTCCTACGGTGGCTGCTAAAAATCATGCATGACCCTAAGTNNCATGCAGGATTTTTAGTATCCAACGTAGCAGTAGAACTCTGCCACGTTCTGCCACGTCTGGATATGGTGGCCCCAATCCAGACAGCACAAGACCGATCCCCCTCACATCCTTGAAGGAAGGCCACCGCTTTACTTCGATCACAGCCCTAATATAACCCCAATATAACCCTAAGATAGCCCTAATATAACCCCAATATAACGCAAATATAGCCCCAATATAACCCTAATATAACCCCAATATAACCCTAATATAACCTCAATATAACCCTAATATAACTCCAATACAACCCTAATATAACCCCAATATAACCCCAATATATCCCCAATATAACCCAGGGTCTATCTCGTGTGGACAACTGACGGCTCGGTGACCTATGATGGTTGGGCTGTGCACGTGACTCTGGGACAGGCCCTGATGGCAGGTATAGGGCCACGTAGGGTTTAGGTTTGCTTCTCGCGGAACAGAACGGTCGAGGGTGAAGGTTCAGGGAATGTAATTACGCTTGCTTGTCCAAAGGGTCGTAGGTGTCGCTGGCAATCATAAGCAATATAGAATGGCAAGGGTTTCGGAGGACTCTCAACAAGTTCAACATGACAGGCCTGCGTGAGAGACTTTGGCAAAATGTGTGCCGCTGGCAACCCGAATGATTGTAGCAGGATTACAAGGAGTTTGTGCGGTTCACCTTTGGGGCTTATGTACGAGAAAATGTTGCACCCGTGTGAATCACAGGACATCTTTCCGGGGGTGTGGGTTCTGGCGTTTGTCAGACTGTCAGGTCCTCATTTTATGTCTCTCACTTCTGGCCGATGGTTACTCCCTTCTTGCTTATAGTCCCCGGCAAGTAGATAGAATATGGCTTTGGGTATATTATAATGAGATCCCCATATACCCCATATTCTATCTACTTAAGAGGGACTATAGATTCAACCTCCGCCGCGCCTTCCTATAAGCGATGTTTAGACTGCGATCTCCTCTGCTTGCTAGGAAGCATCTTTCTGTCAGTGCTTTTCAGCTAGAGGTGAGAGGGGTGGAGATGATTCTGAAATAAGAAAATTCAAATGCACTTTCCCCTACCTGAACCACAAAAGTAGGTAAAATGATAGCCCAAATCCCCTAAAAAAATAGCCTCAGAGGCCATAACTCTACATGCTTTTGGGACGTACCCCTGGACCCTGAATCCCTTACCCCAAGATGTAGACTGAGAGGCGGCAGGTCAGACCTTGGTCCTCGCGGCGCCACTCCCGAGGTCCGTGATACCATCTGGTGCTACTTGGCAAGTCTTGGATGGAGGTTTAGGGCTTAGGGTTNNTTAGGGTTAAAGGCTTAGGGTTAAGGGTTTAGAGTGTAGGGTTAAGGGTTCTTTGCTCAGGGTAGGGGTTCAGTGGCAGGCGACCCTTTACAAGGAATGCTCAAGCTTTGGGTGGGGACAGGGGGGTGGGCCGGCGGTCAGCTGTCTTTTGGAGAGATAATTTCATTTCAGGTTTTGGGTGTAGGCTGCTGGAAGAAACGTGTGGTGCCGGATGCTCAAGAAATGGAGGTGCGACACAACTGGCTAAGCAAGCCTTCTGTAGGACCACCATAGAAACCATAATCTAAACTCCTTAGAGAGGGTTTTATAGGGGGTTATATAGGGGACTGATGAAGGGGCATACTAGGAGCTTAAATTATGGCTCATATAAGCTATCCACTTGAAAAGAATGGAGAAGCTTGCAGAATTAGGAATACTGCGCCTTCGTATTGCATATACTTACAATAATCAATTTGCGCCCAAGCCCTGTGGGCTCTGAGCAGCAGCATAGGCTACGCACTTCCTGGTCTTCTCCGGCAATTCGGCCGGCGAAATGACAGCCCCGCAGTCGACGCCAATAGAAGATATCATGGTAGTGAGCTCAGCTTGCCTGGTTGCTGGCAAGGTACTCACATTCAGTTCCCAGGGAAACAAGTTTATGATTTATGCATCAATATTTCGGTAACTTGGTGTCAGCAACCGAGTTTGCGTCGTGTTTCCTTAGAGGCTCCAAAAATCATTAAAGGCGTTGCTGTAAACGTAAGAGACGGCCTTGTGGGGGCTTGGAGCCCATGTTTGGTCGTGAAGTTGGGTCAGTCGCGATCATTGAGACTACGCATGCCCAGTCAGGAGTTGTATATGCGAGTTTCTGGAAAATTGCCACTAGGCTAGCCCCTGCAAGGACTCCGCAATCCCCCTACAAGCCCTGTATATTCTCGGTGACGCAGCGACTACTTAGAGAAATTGTCATATCTTGCTCAGGCTGGACAATTGATCGTGGGCAGCTGTTGAGGTATTCATGACGTGAGATAATGGGATCGCATTGCTCTTGATAAGCCGGAATGATTACAACATCAGTCCCTGATAACAACCCTCGTACAAGTGTAGGCCAGTCGTCTCCAAAACCCCCCTCCAGTGATTCAGGCTAAACTATCTGGCAGTGCAAATCTCTGGAAAAACCCCCTACATATGCCACAGTATCCTCCTGGAATTGGACTCATTTGTTCGGCAGACTCTGCCATCACCGACATCCATTTCCTTTGCAGACAGCTCCTGGGTCATGCATTATTTCCACGGTTTAGGGTTTAGGGTTTAGGGTACTTTGGTCTTTTCTACCACGAGTTTATCTTCCTGGTTATTAGTAGGGAAAGCAGGAATGGATACTACAGCAGCCCCATAGTATGAGCCCCAAGAAGAGAGGACTTTGCTTTTTTGGGCTTCCTTCATTGCTTGCTATCCACCACGAGGCCTACACCCTAAACCCCCCCATGATTACAATGTCAACATCCGTTTTTTTTTGCTTGCTTATTTTTACGTTTTGTTCTCCATTACGTAGCGGTTGTCATAGGCATCTGCCCAACCCAAAAAGCCGTAACCCTAAACCCTAAAACCCTAAGTTATTCGAGGCTCTCCAGTTCCTGGCCGTATCAGCGGCCTCTTGCAGGTCGACGCGCCGCAGAGTGCAGATGTCAGCCGTACCTGGGAAGAGTAGGGTTTAGGGCGTGGAGCTCAGGGGTTTGGAGGTTAGGGTTTAGGGTTTAGGGCGTAGGGCTGAGTGTGTCCAGGATTTGGTTGCTGTAGTGTTTAGTGTTGTTTTCTTTGGGGGTCTCCACTGAGTGCGTTTTGGGGAGGTCTGAAAGAGGGACCATAAGTTCTCTGCATACATAGAATACGTATGCATATGCATACATAGAATACGTATGCATATACAACAACATATGCATATATACATGCTGCAAGACTAAGGGAGCCACTGCAGCAGAGTACAATCCCTTCATATGGCTACCTGGTCCACCCCAATTTAACTCTAAACCACAGAGCCTCAGACCCCAAACCCTTGACCTGAACACCCCAAACCCGAAGACCCTTGACCTCCACACCTAGACTCTAGACCTAGAGCTCTGATCCCCAGACATTGAATCCTCAACCTCAAGCTCCTGGGCCAAAATCGAGGCATCGATGTGTACCTGGGAGATTCCAACACCCGCAGCGGAGTCTGTTCGTCTCTGATCGGCTTCCGGTTTGAACCAGGCCATGCGATCCAGGGATGAGACTGGGGGCGGGTTCACTTCAGGGTTTTGGCTTTTGGGGGTTTTGGGGGTTTTGGGGGTTTTGGGGGTTGTGGTGGTTTTGGGGGTTTTGGGTTTGGGTTTTTGGGGTTTAGGGTTTTGGGGGTTAAGGGTGGTGGGGGGATGGGGTATGAGGAGATTCTTGCGTTGACTTTTTGCATTGGTAACACAATGAGTGTGACTCTAAGTACTGTTTTGTATGACTCTGAATACCTGGACTTGTTTGTGTCCTCAGGTTCTTGCTGTTGTCGCCACGGTTGTTTTCTTACTGTTGCTACGATTGCTAATGTTGAGCTTGGCTGTCTTTCAGAAAGCTTGGTTTATCATGTGGCTTGATGTGTCACCAAAGTCAGTGTGGTTGTTGGTGTCGCTATTGCCATGGCTTTTGCTATTGCTATGGCTAGTGCCAGTGCTATGGCTAGTGCCAGTGCTATGGCTGACGCTGCGGCAGCTGCTGTTGTTGCCGTTATTTCACAATGCGGCTTTGAGCAGCTGTCCTTGTGATTATTCATTTCTTTTGTGAGAGCTATTACACTTGACATCCTCAATCTTCTTGTCATCATTGAAACAGCCCTCCACTTGAACCCTGAAGCCTAAATGCTCCCCGTAACCCCTATACACTGGCTACTTGGGTTACAGGTAAACCCTGAGACCAATACAAAGCTAGGTGCCGTAACTTCGGAGTGTCCCAGCCTCAGACAGACTGCATCAACCTCGGGTTCAGGGTTTAGGCATGTGAGCTTGATGTACGGGATTGTCCTTTGTTTAAGGGTCAAAATTATGAAGCAGTTGTAGCTGCCCCACTTGAGAATTAGAGTGGATTGGTTTGTGAGCTCATCTGCAAGGTTTGCAGTAGGCGGGCCTACTGCTCCGGTACAGTAGCTGGTACTCTTCGTTCAACTACCTTTTTGAGGTTCCATCTTAGGAATTTGGAAGAGGTCATAGCGACACCTGTATAGCCAAGCTGAGGTAAACCTTTCAACCTTATGAATCAGTTGCATGATTCTTGCCCTAAACCCTGAGCCCTAAATCCTTTGCCCGAATCCTCTGGTTTGGATCGGCCACGCCTTGGAATGGTTGCAGCAATGAACAGTCCTTGCTTGCCTCGGTGTGCTTGCTTGCCTGGGGCTTGATGCCTGATGTGATTTGGAATGCTTTGTTTTTTTAACCTTGAGTTCTAGTACATGCCAGTGTCATGTTCAGAACTGCAATTTCCCGTGTCCTTCTTAATCCCTTTGTTCTCCACCATCGCTGCTCTGGACATCATAACATACATTGTCAAACCCCAACGATGTTGTGTCTGATGAACCTTTGTTTTTTAGCCTACCTCATCCCTAAACCGCCTGGGATCAGACTCGTTTTTGCTTGTTGCGTCGCAAAATCCTCATTGAATTGCCAGGGAGCTGGTCCCCAAAGCCTATCCACAGAATTACGAAGTTAGGCCCCAACCCAGTCTCCACACACTAAGCCATACTGCCCAAAACCCCTACCCTGAATCCCCGAACCGTAAACCATACGGACATTTGAGTGCCATTGAAACAGGGGAGAGTATAGCCCCAATATGGGCGAGATTCTACTGCTCTTTCGGTTGCCGTATTCGAAACCGGGAATATTAGCATGCTTGGGTTCAAGACTAGGCAAGTTGAAATTCCGCCTAGCATTAAAATCCCAAAGGTTCCTTGATTCTAGTAGTTCATCAATAAACAAAGTATATTGTGATCGGAGACCCTTTGTAGTATTATCGGCTAAGAGGGGGTGATGTGAGGTGCCAATGGCTGGAATTTGGAGCCGATCGCTGCTGAGTGCCCCAGCCCACAGGGTTCAAGGGTTTGCGAGTTTCTGGTCGAAGATTCTTGACCTGAGCCCTAAACCTTAAACCCTAAACCGCAGGTTGGGGTTGAACAGATTTGGCTCCAAGACTTGTGATTTTGAAGTGTTTAGGAGTGAATGATTTATTAAAGAGATAAAGGAATTCCCAAGAGGGGCAGGGGATCCCAAACCCGCAGCCAACATTCATCAACCTGGAATTCAAAACCTTAGGGAGATCATGTTAGGCTTATCCTGGACGATACCTGGGTTGCGTGGAAAAATAGTTCCAGACAACAGTACAGTAGCTTGTCTGTCTGGGATCACAGGGATCCCTGACAGAGCAGGATATTCTGCTGGATTCTGAACTCAAGGATTCAAGATTCTAGCTAGAGCTCAACGAAGTGTGTTTTATGATGTTGAAATCTTCCTCATTCTCAGAAGTTGTAAGGATGATGCCCAGGATGCTATGTGTTTCTGCCTCAAAAGTAGTACGAAGCCATATTAGGTTTCTCTTATTTTGAGAAGAGTACGTTAGGCAAGCTCCCCACATCTGAGCCAGGCTCTCAAACTGGAGAAGAGGGTTGGGGCTTCCAGTCGTACATCTTCTACTTTGGGGTATTTGGATCCCTACGCCCGAAGCTCAGAAGTTCAACGTCTACAGTACATGGACCCAACCTACTGTAGAGTCCGAACCCTATATCCAAATCCCAAAGAGCTAATTCCTGAACCCTTAACCCTGAACCCTAACCCCCAAACCCTAAACCCTGAACCCTAAACCAAAACCCCCAAACCCTAAACCCTGTTCCTGAAACCTACAATGCGCAACAGACCGAAGTTCCGCCACACTCAAAACAAATCCTCCAACTCCTGGGCTCTAAGCCCAAAAGCCCAAAACCCTGAAGCCTATAGGGTTTAGGATTAGGGCTTCGGATTTCCTAAAACCCTCAAGCCCTCAAAGCTAAAACCCGAAACCCGGGCAGGTTTGTTGCAGGACCCAGCCTGGTTGATGGCTTTGGACTACGCTTTGACGGTGCCATCAATGCTTAGAGTTTTGGACCGGGAGATTAGGATTCAGGGTTTCGGGTTTGGGCTCAGCCTTTGGGATGTAGGAGTCATTGTTAAGGCCAGAGGGCCTGGGGTTCAGGGTTTAGGGTGGGGCAACTCTGATCAGCCACTGTTATAAACGGCAGCAATTGGAATCATAGATAGGAAGAGCAGCATGAACCGGAACAGTGGTACCAACTAATCGCTGCACGCGTTGCGGGAGTTTCTCAAGAGGGGGGCCCTTAGGGACCTTACAGATATGAGGGAATGAGAGAGGGATGGTGGGGTCCGTTTTTAGGAGTACAGGGGACGGCCCCCACATGGTCCCAGAAATCAGTACTTTCCTATCATATAGTGGCATTATGTTGGGAATATTTGTTGGTAGTTTGTGCGTGATTAAATTAGAGTAATTACAGGGGATCACTTTCAAGCTCCTTCATTGAGCGCAAATACGTGGCTGGCAAAAAGACTGTAAGAATACCGAAAGATAGACATAGGAATAATTCGAAGAACTTCCCCTACATGATCCCTACTCTAGCCAACCCCTTATGAGGACACCCCATAACCTGAGGCTCGTTTCTAGAACCCTGGCCCCTCTGAGTTCCGGGCGAAACACAGGTCCGAGAAATTGGGGCTCGTAATGAAGACTCTGGGGCCTGGGCCTTCTCAGAGTAGCAGTAGGAGTCAGAGCAGGAGTAAGAGCTCAAGTGGGCTAAGGCGGATGCCCTTATCTGCACAGAAGCAAGCAAAAGAACTCGTCATTTGCATTCTTTTTAATCTGAATCCAATTGAGCCAGGGCTTTGCAGATTTTAGGCTTATCACCCCTGTATAAAATGCACCCGCGGACTGCCCAATATGTGCATAGGGTATATCAAGAAAATCGTAGGTTCGCGATTAAAATCAAACTAAAACTCCAAAACCCTAAACTCTAAACCCTAAACCTTAAGAATCCTAGATCAGAGGATTTTCTCTGCCCCGCATTATTATCGCCCCCTGTATAAAAGTGGGGCTTACATTCGTCCCCTTGCAATCCCTGGTTCCCCCTAGGGGTCCCTAAGCCACCCCGATTTTGAGAAACATATAGGGGGGTAGGTGGTATGGGATTCCCACAGTAAGCAGAGTTTTCAGGCTCCACGCTTCAGAGCTGTTTGGTTTTCGGAGCTGGGGACATGCTTTCGTTGGCTGAATGATTACGGATAATGTTGTTTTAGGTTCCTTGTATGAATATAGTACAGCGTATCTCAATTAGACCTCAGCACCAGGTTGGTATTTATTAGGCCCACGTTACATTAATTAGTAGTCATTTGAGGCAAGCAGTAAATGAGTGAATATAGAGAATGCAGCTTTGTCCTTTGCTGATGTGCCAGGTACATTTGCGGCGAAGCTCAATTTGCCGCCCTACGTGTATGGGGCAGGGACCTCAGAAAAGCCCTCAGCCCTCAGGCCGGAACCCCAATAACCGCGTTAACCGGGATCCCCAAGATTATGGGTCCTCTTTTTTGGTGGTCGCCTGTCACAAGCATCCCGAATTTTTTGGCGGTTCCTGTTTTAAGGAATATCTAGCAACATCTAGTCAGTTTCTGTTAAGCTACATAGGTCTCCCTTGACATGGTTTGCGATGGAAGATAGGCTGACGATGGGAGCTAGGCGGCGTAGGGGGGATGTAAGTTGACACTGTATATACACCCTTATTCGGCTTCATGTAACCATCATTTTAATCCTTATTTGTGCAATGTAGCTCCTTACGCCCCCCTCCCTCATCCTGCCTCTAGCTCCCACTCTACGGTTCATAAGTAGATTGCCCGCCCTGTAATCTAAGCTCCGAACCACGGCTCTCGAATATTGGCCCCTACCTGTTTCCTGGGTCCTAACTACACGCCTTAAATTGGGCTTATGAGGCTTTATGAGTTACATAAGAGGTAAGGGGCCTATACTTGGGGCCAATAGTTCCGACCTTGATGTACGTAACTATGAACCACCCGCCACTATAACAATGAATATTCCCCGCGCGTGTTGTCAATGAGGAGAGTACTCACTATCTTTTCTAAAGATGGGCTTACGATTTCAATATGGTTAATATGGTAGTTTCCCGGTGAATTTTGGGAAACCTCCATATGTGTCTAAGCTCCGCACCTGCAGGTTTAGGGATCAGGATTTGCCCTGTCCCGTGGAGGAATGGGCATGTACTCTTAGCGTTTTGATGCTCTACTTGGAGGTCCAGGGTAGCTGCAGCACGGATCACAAATCGTTGTGTTTTTTTCGACGTTTTCAAAATAAGTTTTGCAGATGTCCACGGGTATCAAGGGGGAGAAGTGTGGCTGGGTAGGGATAATGATTGGATAATAATTATGTGCGTGACCCGTTGCTTTCTTCATGCAAATGCTGCATCAGCGCAATTAGCGGGCTCGAGCACTTTTTTGTTCTCCTGATGTCGCCTTGATTGGATTGTTTTTCATCTGCAGTACTCCTGCTATGCCATCATGCTGTCCAAGATAACTTTCCTGCAGCACAAGGTCTCCCCGAGCATACGTGCCACGAAAGCATGCATGCTGGCCAAGGTAATAGTAGCGCTGGGTTAGTTTCAGCACACGGTCTCCCAGAGCATGCTGGCCAAGAAACTAACGTTGTGCTACTAAGCTCTCCAAGAGCATGCATGCCGGCCAAGATATCACCACGTTCCTGCTACCACAGCACGCGATCTTCCGAAGCATTCGTGTTACGCAAGCCTCCGCGCAGGTCAATATGATAAAGGTCGTGTTACTAGGGATTACGAGGGCAAAGGCTCTGGAACATGCAGTGAGCAAAACAAGTTGCTTGGACAAGTAGTTTTGCAACCATTGCAAAAACCTAGTTTTGCAGTGTCCGCCGCAACTTTCTATTATGGGTGGACCGGGTGGTTCTAGGCAAGCTAGTGATTCCTTATGCCAGGTAATCCATTTGCCTGGGCATTCAATGTATTGGGCTAACTTTCTGTGTGCTGTATTGCCGTTATTGGTTTGGGTCCAAGCCATTCGCCTGTGCATTCGGTCACCATAGCATCCATGCGCAAACCACATTAACTTCCATGCGCGGGCCTCCAATACCTAAACCCTGGTAACGTCCCTGCCTCACTGCATTCCATGGCCAGCCCATCCATAGTCACATCGACGTCCGGGCGCATTCGGTGATGAGAGCATCCATGGCAAAACGAGAACGTCATCCATGCCCGATGCATTTGGTAACAGAGCATCCGAGCCAAAACCAGAATAGCGTCCGGAGTCCACGCAGGACTGCCATTTGGTGACCAGGGTATCCAATCCCATTCTCAAATATGGTCAAACCATGACAGCATTCTGTACGTTTTGCAAGTGCAACATCAGAGTTTTCTCAGACGTCTGATTTTGCTGGTGAAAGCAAGCATCTCGCCTGAAACAAAACTTTGTAGCCTTCTTGAGGTGTCGCGCGGCGGCAGTGGCGGCAGCAATTTGATCCAGTGTAATTTCGCTCAGAGCACATGAGCCTGAAAAGCGCAGTTTTTGCCCGCCGGAAATCAGCATAACAACGCGAAAACCTTCGAAAACATGGCAATTTCTGGCACGAAGCCCGGCAGTTCACGTGCCCCAACACCAGTGTCACTGTTCTTGCTCAAGCAAGTCCCGGACAAGCACCCAGTGCAAGCCCTGGTAGAGGTTTGGTTGCCGTGGTTAAAGTATTTCTGCTCAGATTTGTGTGTTAGGGAAGGTTAGATGGAGATGAGATCTAGATGCGTGATTCACATTTTGGTAGGTTGTCGGCATCATGGCCTTATTTTAGGTCCCTGATGTAGCATAGGGCCACGAATTTTGAGTGTACCAAAACAGGATCATAATTTTGATTTACCGCTCGTTCTGCTGAATTTAGAGATCCGAACTTTGACACATACCCACCGTAAGCTTTAATCCATAAGCCCTAACCCATAATCCCTACGCTTTAAGTCCCGAAACTGTTGTGCCCATGTCTCCTGGGCCTCAGGGAATCTACGACGCATACTGGATGGGCTACACAGCCACTGCTTGGGTACGACCCTGGGCCTGAACTCTTGCTATGTTACCATAGGGAATGGGAAAGACCTTGAATCTATCATGTTACTGGAGATTGTAATTATAGGGTTTAGGCTTTAGTTCCCGATACTGGAGAATCAAATTACGTGGATTTGAGAAACTTGAATGAAGGTATATAATATGGATACATGGCAAATAGAAGGGTTTCCTGACAGTTTAGTTTTCAGTTCCTGAAGCAGCAATTGGATTGTGGGCTTCGGGTTTGTGAGGTTTCTGGGTGGCTGAGGGCGTGCGTGTGGACGACAAGTACCTTACACTTGCCTCTGACTACAGAAGTATGGCGCACGTACTTTCCGAATAGGGGATGGGAGGCACGGCTTCAATTTCTTCAGCAGATGTCCCAATTCCTTCTGACCTTTTTAACGTTCATCTTGGCTTTATATGCTCAGGTTTCTGCTGCTTAGAAGAAAAAACTTCAGTCTGTGGGGCGCGGATCCCCGCCTCTGAATTTTGCTCCACCCCGCTGAGACGAGCCCCGAGACGAGAAGCTCTCTGTGTGGAAACAAGATTCTGGCAGACTGGAAGCTCTAAACCCTATGCGTAGGATCATGCGTATGGGCAAAGACGCAGAAATGCGAGACCGCCTGGAGGGCCAGGGAGATCAGGAAGTATCCCCACTTATGCCCATCATTTTTGCCTACTAACAAATCCCCTTGACTCTCCAAGTAAGGACCAGCTGTGGCGCCATCACAAAATGTACGTCTCATCGGGCGGTCTAACATTGCGGCCAGCTGGCTGCAGATGGTTTCCCCTCTAGGGTTGTTTCGAAGGTCTGTAGTAGGGTCGTACAATCATTTAGGTAAGGTCTTCAGTTCTTATAATTTGGTATAAAGGGTTGAGAAGGGGCGACGAATCTAGACGCAGGTTGGTAGCCCTTGCTTCCCCAGACCTTGCTAGTGCTCAGCAACGCGGCACCTACAGCGCTTCCTCCTCCACCAAATTCTCTATGCCATAACCTGTCAGATCAATTTCCCGGCTTGAGCAGTAGCAGCATGAATAACCCCTCTCCCCAATCATGAAACCACCGCATCCCTACTGATAAGTGTTCGCAGTGTACTGAGTATGAATTGCGACGCTTCATTCGGAGCAGCGAATCAGCGGGAGGAGCAAACAAACCAGCCGCAACAGTATCAGCAGCATGGAGTAGCCATGGCAGAGGAGGAGTAGTAGTAGTAGTAGTAGTAGTAGTAGTACTAGTAGTAGTAGTAGTAGTAGTCGTGGTGGTGGTGGTGGTGGTGGTGGTGGTGGTGGTGGTGGTGGTAGTGCCTACCCATGCCTGAAGCGATT
>CAJNIZ010010403.1:0-12210 GCA_905231905.1 Symbiodinium pilosum | reverse complement strand
GTGTGTGGTTTGGGGTGTAGGGTTTAGGGTTTAGGGTTTAGGGGTTTAGGGTTTGGGTTTTTGGGGTTTTGGCTTCAGGGTTTAGGATTTGGGGTCTGGCCCTAAACCCTGAGTTTACGGTGTGGGGTCTGGGGTTTGGGGGTTATTCAGGATTTTTAGAACCTCTTCATTGAGGAATATACCTTGAATGGTTACCAAGTGCTCCGAAAGAGGTGTTGGAAGTCCTGCTTACCCTCCCCTAAGGCTAACCTGGATGCTCAAAAGTGACCTTGCTAAGACGACCGGGCTTTTACCCTAAGCCCTGAACCCTAAACCTGTGCTTTTTGAAAGGTGCTTCTTCTAGGGGCCTTCACATTAGTTTAGGGTAGGCGCGGGCTTACGTTTCATGCTGAGATGAGCGCTTGCGCAGGGTCCTCGCGGACAGTGAGTCCTGATACGAGGTACGTCAACAGTATGGTGAAGCTGCCTTCGCACCTCTTTATGACTGACTTCCGTTGCCTGTGGGCTGTCCAAGTCTCACAGGCTTTTCTTTGTAGTCTTTGCCCGACATGTGTTTCCCAGATATGCTGATCGAGTTCTTTGACTCGCCCTTAACGGCTGATGTCTGTTTCTTTGCTGGCTTGACAGCACTGAAGGCCACGGCTTCTGCGGCTTCGTGCTCGTCCAGGTCTCTGGATGACATTTCATCGGTTGCACAGACACGCGTTAGATCATGCTTATGGCTTGTGGGTTCTAAGTCCTCCGGATGCTACATATAGGGCTCTGGTGTGCAACCCCAAATCCTAGACCCTAAACCCTAAACCCTAAACACCAGCAGCAGCTTCATGTCCTAGGGTCCTAGGGTGAGAGTTCCTGGATTTGGGCTTCCGACTGAAGCTTACGGTCCTATGGCGAGCTTAGGGGTTAATGGTTTAAGTGTTGTAGGGTTTAAGGGTTTTGGTGTTCAGGGTGTAGGGTTTGAGGGTTTTGTGGTTTTAGGGGTTTAGGAATGAAGGGTTTAAGGGCTTTAGGTTTTTTAGGTTTTAATCCGCCCCCTGTCTTTAAGCCCAAACGACAATCCCTCAGCTCTGGGTTCTATCATTTCTTCGTCCGTGTAATCCCTAAAGCCTAGACTTCCATCCCTAACCCGATACTTATCAAACTCATCTTTCTCTACTTCTTATCAGACTTCATGACAGTAGTAGTCATCGCTTGTATCCAACAATGGCTCAGGACCCGAAATCCTAAATCCCAAATCCAAAGCCCTAACCAAACCCTGAATCCTTAAATCCCAAGTGCAAACCCTAAGCCCCAAACCCTAAATCCCAAAGCCTTAAGCCCCAAACTCCCTAAACCCCAAACCCCAAGCCAAACATCCCAAAGGAACCCACAAGCCCCAACCCCAAAATGCCCTCCGTCAAAACCCTGAAGCCTGAAGCCCTAAACCTTATAACCCTAAAACCCTAAACCCTGAAGCTTAACCCTGAAATACTGAAACCCTGAAACCCTTAACCCCCCTAAGCCCTGAAGCCCGAAACCCTAAACCCCCAAGCCTCGAATATTTCCGATGGGCGAGATTAAGTCGCGTTCTCCGCAGGCAACACCAAGCACCCTTAGCGTGGGAGAATGTCTTTCGTGGCGTGAGACTTGGTTTATAGGGGTAGGGTTTAGGGTCTAGGGTCCCTTTAAATTTGAGGGCGTCACATAAGAATCTACCAGGATGCGTTGGGATGCCTCGGAGCTTAGAGGAAAAATCATGGACAATGACCCAGCAACCAGGGGTTGGATGAGGGGCCTGTAGTAAGCTTGCAGGCTTCTACTTTGGGCCCTGGGAGCGTAAGCAAGTTAAAGTTCCAGGGTGTTGGGGGCTTTGAGTTGAGGGTGCGGGGCTTGCATTGCTGCTTGGAAAGCATCAGAGAAGAAACCACTTGACCCTAAGGCCTGAACCCAAAGCCTCTATGCCTCAAGCATGAGACGGTTTTTGGTTGCCTCAACCCACACAGTCACGTCCCAATGCTGTGTTTAGGGGTTACGTTGCTGACTCCTTTTACTGAAGCCCAAAACGCGAAACCCTGCCTGAATGTCTCACATCTTAATTCTGGCTGCTGGCTAAGGACGCACGCGTGATAATCTAGGTATCTGACGAAATACTACTGCAATGCGAAAGAACGACCCTATAGCATACTAACTGACTGCAGCCTCAGTTTGTCCTAGCTCTCAACCTTGTAGACCAGAACCGCTGTACAGCCGACTCCAAGAAACTAGTACTAGTGCAGTTTTACAAATACATCTATCTCTGTATACAGCTATAGTCTCTAAGGGATTTGGAACCCCAGTAGAAATTATAATTTCAGCTGAATATTAGGATTCTAGGTAACAGACATTAAGAAACTATTTTCAGGAACCTTGTAGTAGTTGGGAGGACATTGAGTCATCTCGCATCCTAAGCCCTAAACCCTAATCCCTAAATCCTGAACCCTAAACGCCGAAACAACTCCACTGGAAGCTGCACTTGGGTAGCTTCGAAACGCCGCCTCGTTCCATATCTAACTACCCAAACCCTCAACCCCCAAGGGGTAGCATTAGGGCTGTAGGGTTGAGAGTTTTGGGTAGGGTTTAGGGCTTCAGGTTTTAGGGTTTAGAGTTTAGGGTTAAAGGGTTTAGGGCTTAGGGCCACCCAACTTCAGGGATGCGCCAACCTAGGCATCAAACTTCTGAGCCTGGAACACCCCAGTGTAGGCCTAAATCTCCAGAGCCTAAACCGCAAACCACACCCAAACCGTAGCGGCCCAAGTACCGAACTAAAATCCTGCATGACCGTCATATATTATAGTTCTATAATTCCCAAGGTATAAGGTACTTAGGGTCATGCGGGATTTTTAGCATCCACCGTAGGGATGTACTTTCGGCCGCAATGGGGCCCTAAGTCACAGATGGCCGCCTATTTCAAGCTCAGAGATTACAGGATCCATATGTGTTTTTTTCACAGCCGGGCCCCAGTAGAAACCCAAGGGGTATAAGGGAAGAACACCTGTATTCAACGTTGACCTGATAGTAATGATTCTACAGCCATTACTCTTTATTTGGATCATTTAGGGTTCAGGGTTCAGGGTTTGGGGTTTAGGTGTTGGGGATCTCCTGTAGAGACTATACAGCTTGGGTAAGGTGCCAAGCACAAGGCTTTCCAACTCAAAAACTGAAGAGCCTCTCTTGGTGCTGGCATTCAAAATTTGCGGGCCTGGGTGCTTGTAAGTACCCACAGCCCTCAACCCTAAACCCTGAAACCTAAACCCTAAAAGTTAACCCCCCGAACCTACCTTGGATATTCTGGTATTCTAGTGTATCAAAATCATGCAGAGTTGTTGGTATCAACAGTCCGACCCAGCCGCCTCTCCCTGTTATGAGTCGACCAAGGTGCAGTCCAAAGACGGATCCAAAGGCCAAGCAAATCAACGCCTCTAGACTTTAGGGTTCAGGGTTTCGTGTTTAGGGTTTGCGGTTTAGAGCTTGGGGTTTAGGGCTTTAGGGTTTGGGGTTCAGGGTTTGGGGTTTAGGGTTTGGGGTTTAAGGTTTGGGGTTTAGGGTTTGGGGTTTAGGGTTAGTTTTCTAAATGGTGTTATGGGGTTACAGGTTAGGAGGACCTTCCACCTTGTAATAGTGGTATAATAGGAAAATAAGAGGACCCTCGTATAATCCTTATAACTACCCCTTATAGTCACCATCACAGGTTGGGGGGCACAAGGGAAAGTCGCGCAGTGGATCTCTGGAATATTCCACATATTATCCCAGCGTATACCCCAAATGGTACCTGTATTCCCGCCTCCTCTCCAGTTGAGACACGTTGAAGGATTTGGCGTTCCAGAATTTACCCGAAACTTGTTATTCTGGGTACTGTTTTGGGATTCGTATTCCGATACCCACAAACAAGTACGGATCTACAAAAAGGCTGTGGGTAGAATGGGGCTTTCGTTGTTTGGAGGTGATGTTTTCTGCTTTTCTCTAGACTCTCTCCTCTGAACCCTAAAGCCCTGAAACCTAAAATCTTTTGCAGACCCGTGATTAGTAAACCCGTCCTTTTAAGGGCCTGAATATTAGGATCCCTATCACAATCCCCTTACCTCCATACCCAAAGCCCTCGTAACAGGTGCCTACATGGGCGGGGGGCAGGTAATGTTCATAGGATGCTCACATATCCGCTTTTACCCTATACAACCCAGCCAATGTACGTCCACAGATTCCCCGCTTGCTCAGGCTGAGGCACTTAGCCCTGCTGTCTGCAAACTACCAGCCTAGCCCCCACAGATTGAGACCAAGGCCGACATATGGTCCCAGGAACGGTTTGCAAGGTCCATACGGGTCCCATTCAACGGGTTTTGAGGAAGATATATGGTCCTTCAAAGGGTTTTGAGGCCTACAAAAGGTCTCCTTAAACGGTTACAGTCCCCCTTAAGTAGATAGAATATGGCTTCGTGTATATTATAATAAGATCCCCATATACCTCATTCTATCTACTTAAGGGGACTATATATATATATATAAGGGTTGTGAAGAACCCTCATAAAGGTAGGGATCTGGGGTTGGGATACTCTGCGGTTGGGCACCTCAGGTCCCGGAACCATCAGCAAGCTAAGAATGAGAAGGATAGCAAAAATCCCCAAACCCTGAACCCTAAACCCTAAACCCTGAACCCTAAAGCCTAAACCCTACACCCCAAACCCTGCCCCAAGGCAGGTCGTCAACGTAAGCTCTTAGCCCCCCAAAATCCTACGCGGTTTAGGGTTGAGGGTTTCGACAAGCGGCTTTTTTGCAACCCCTAAGGACCCTGTGACTATATGACTGGTATAAGGTTTTTGCGAAAACCATCTGATTACTTAATAAGAGTAAGCATAGCAAATCTAATGCTTCTGCTAATACTAAGAGTAACTAATCCCGAATCAACCCCTACACAACTCCAGTTTCCATTCACCTCCAGCTAATTCTCCTTTGGGTTCTCCATTCTTTCAATTGCTGCGGCTGTCAAAAAGTCCTCACACCCTAAACCTTGAACACTGCTATGTTGAACTGACCCTAAGCTCTAGACCCTAGACCCGAATTTGCCACTGTCTGCTGCCAGGACGCGCCGAGGCACATGTTTCCTTGCTCTTTGGGCTTAGGACTTGTGATATCTTTGGGGTTTAAAGTTTAGGATTTAGGGCTTAGGATTCATGGCATCTTTTTTGTTGGGTTTAGGGCCTAGGGCTTAGGATTTAGAACTATCTCGGGGGTTTAGGCCTTAGGGTTAGGATTTAGGGCTTCCATTTTTAGGATTTAGGGTTTATGGGTTTAGTGCTTTGGGTTCAGGGTTCAGGGTGTTGGGAAAGGTTTTTTCAAACTTTAGGGTTTGTGCTGCACTGCGTTTCCAGGACTTTTGTTGGGGTTAGGGGGCTACCACTTAATTTACGTTCCATAAACCCCGATATTGCCCCAGTTTCCATTTCATTTCCGTTTGATTCTCCATTATAGAGGGATAATATCCCTAAACCCTAAACCCTACATCCTACAGCCTAAACCCTTATATCCCTAAACCCTATATACCCATTATAGGATGATGTTTACCCTTCGCTAAGCTCGAAGCCGAGGTGGTCCCCTTTTGTAAGGACTTTGGTCTTTGTTGAGCCCTTTAAGGGCCTAGGGTTTAGGATTTGGGGTTTTTCAGGTTAACCCCCAGACCCTAATCACCCTTGTATTAGGGGGTCAGGTTGAAACAGGGCTTCGATCAGCCGCTTGTTGTTCCCAATTATCCCTGCACACTCCAACCCTAAACTCCAAGCCCTTCTTCACCTACACCTACACCCTAAGCCACAAAACTCTAGACCGTGGAACTCTAGACCCTAAAGCCTAAATCCTAGACTGAACTGCGAATGTCTACTCATTAGTCCCGCGAGGGTCTGGACGTGCTACAAAGCAGGAGTGCGTGGTCAATGTAGACCAACGCAATTTCGATACCAAGATTGTTCCACACAACTAGACCTTCAACTACACACACCATTGCCGAAATCCGAAATCGTTTAGGGTTCAGAATTTAGGGTTTAGGTTTAGGAGCACGAAGCAATGTGGGGTCTGGAATTTAGGTTTCTTGCTTCGTACCCAGGCGCGAAACCCTCGTGCGGCGAGAGTGAAATCTTGCACAGTGAGGCCCCAAACTGTTGCCTGAGCTTAGGGTTTAGGGTTTAGGGTTTAGGGTTTGTAGTATAGAGATTCGGATTTCAGGGTTAGGGTCTAGGGTACAATGCAATATCCTACGGTCCCTTACCCTAAGGGTCCAGGTACCTAAGACACTTACCCCAAACCTGTATCATGATTACAAATACCCAAAGCCCAAGTACCTAATTATTGGGTACATGGAGCCTCTGGGTTATATTTCTCAAGTAACCTAGAGATACTGTTAGACAGCAAAACCAAGGGCTGAAAGCCATGTGGAGAACCGCTGAGATTAGTTACCCTAGGACCTATACCCTGAGTCCTAGACCCTAAATCCTAAGCCCTAAACCCTAAACCCTAAGCCCTAAACCCTACACCCTGAATTCTAAAACCCTAAATCTCAGACCCCAAATCCTAAACCCCCAATAAGAGCAACCTGGAGAGTTTGGGGCCAAAGCCCTTGTTCTGGAGACCTTAGGCCCACCAGTTTAGAGGTGTGGGGGTTTAGGGTTTAGGAGTTGGGGTTTGAGGGTTTAGGATTTGGAGTTTAGAGCTTACGGGTTTAGAATTTGGAGTTTAGGGTTTAGGATTTAGGTGTTTAGGGTTTAGGATTTGGAGTTTAGGGTTTAGGATGTGGGGTTTTGTGTTTAGGGTTCTCACCGGCACCTTGTTGAATCCCAAACCCGTAGAGACCACAGTGCAAAACTGATTCCAAACACGGGTGTGGCCAGCGGCTCTCAGTTTTCTATAGATTCCGCCTCTGAACGGACTCGCATGAGTACCAGGAAGAAAGCGCCACAATCATTGCAGGACCTCCTATTCCGGCCTCCTCCTGTCCACAGCCTACAACGTACCCTCTGCCCTAGAAAGGTCCCAGGCTGAATGAATGTCAGGGAGGGAGGTGTTTCTGAAGATTATGAGATAGATTTAAGTGTCCTGAAAACATTGAACTTCTATGGCTTTGTAGGGACTTTAACTTTCATGGGCAGTATGGTCCGTTGCAATTAAAAATCCAATGGAATATCCTGAAAATCCCAGCTTACACCCTAAACCCTAAGCCCTAAGCCCATATAGACTGACCATTACTTCGGGTCCTTAAATTTCCTCAGTCTCAGAATTACAAGCTTGTAAACTTTCACAGCTTCAAAATTCAAAAACCGCCACCCAAACCCTAAGTAATGGTAATAAGCCCTGAACCCTAAACCCTAAACCCTAAACTCTGTGGAGTCGCTAAAAAGGATCCCCAGAACTCGCGCAGTCCCATCCCCCAATCTCGGCACCAGGTACCTTCAAAATTAGTCCCAAACCATCGGTGATCTACTGGTTCAGGGTTTATTCAATTTTTGTAGGGTTTAGGGTTTATCTAGGGTTTGGAGGATATCTAGGGTTTGGGGTTGTTTGGATATCACTGACAAGGAGAAGGTAAGTGTATATTTAGCACCCCAAAAGGGGGCATACATAGGCTCACCCATAAATACAACGATCCTACATAGGTAACCTTCAACCGCTTCCCTAAACACTAAAACCTCAAGCCCAAAGCACTTCAAACCTTGAATCGCGTGCTGCCCAGCGACAAGGACCATTTGCATTAACGGCGACACGAAGAATGCCGCCAGTACAAAAACGCTGCCTGTCAGTGTCTTGAGATACCCTGTTTGATATAGGGGGGGTTCCCACAACAAGTCCTACCTTAGGAGGGGATATGGGGTTACATAGGGTTTCCGAGGGGTACCTTTCCGGGGTCCCCATAATAAGGATTCTAGTGGAAGCAGAAAAACTTTTCCCAAATGAACATGGAATCAGAAAACCTTTCCCAGACTAACATGGAACCAGAACAACCCTTCATAGACTACGGCCGCTTTAAAGGGGGCCTATATGGACTTTATGGAGCTCCATGGCATAAGCTTCGAGATGCAGGGTTGCGGGGGTCCAGTGCGCTCAGTGCACCCTAAACCCTAATCCCTGGGGTGTCAGGTCGAGTGGGGAATTTTGTTTAAACGAGGGCGTCCGCGGCTTAAGGGTTTAGGGCTTAGGGTGTAACTGAGGATTTGTGGGTCAGGCCTCCTGGGGTTAGACGTCCTCAGTTTGGTGGGTCCATCTCCTACTAAAAAAATGTAACCCCAAATTGGGGCAGCACTGTCCAAACCGCTTAGGACCCGCCCTCAGGAATCTAACTTTTTAGGTATATAACGCATAGAAGGTGGTGCTGCATTTTTTGTTACTCAACCAAGTTCCCTCCACCCTCAACCCTACACCCAAAACCCTTGGGCAACCCTCCTCTTTAGGATCGAACTGCGCGGCGACTGACTTATAGGAGGTCTCAAATAGGACAGACCCGCTAAAAAGGTAGTTTTTTTTTCACCAGAGGACTTTTACGTCTGCCGAGGCACTGGTGGCTGGAAACAGAAAGCCGAAATTTGGGGCTGAAGGGCATGTCGCGACAAAATGTACATGCGACAGCCAGCAGAAATCACTGACAGGAAATGATTTGAGAGATCAATCTCATTCAGTGTGAGTTTGGTTTTCAACATCATGCGTTTGCACTTCAGGCTTTAGGGTATAAGGGTTTGGAAGGAATCTAAAGGGAAATCAGGTTCGTTAGAGAGTCTGTCCCATCTAAGGACCTCTGGGAATCTACCTGAAACTTGCCCCTAAACCCTAGACCAATGTTCCCTCCTTCTTACAACCACACTACTTCATGACGCATTTCGCTTTGCGCCACCCTGGCCCCTCCTCAACCTAAAACAATTCAACTTCTCAGCTAGCAACCATGAACCGTTAACTCCCTCAACCCTAAAAGATCAAACCCTGAGACCATAAACCCTAAAACCCTAGACCCTCTTCCCTAAAAGCTTAAACCCTAAATCCTGAAACCCTGAACTCCCCAAACCCCTACTACTCCCTAAACCCTAAAACCCAACTCTTCCAAGGTGCTGTCTGTAACTAAACCAATAGCCGCCATGCCCGAAGCCTCCGCGTTTGTGCTCAGGCTAAGGGCTTGCGACCAAAGGTTTAGGGGTTCTAGGGGTTTGGGTCTTTTGTTTTGAGGGTTTATTTCTTAGGGTTTTAGGCTTTATTCTTTAGGGCTTGGGGCTTTAGGGTTTTAGGTTTATCTGAAACACCTGTGGCAGGGGAGCATAAACTTCGTTAGCCTTGCAGATCCCTATGTATAGTCCCTAAACCGTATAGCCTAAACCCTTCAAATCCTGACGCCTGTTGGGGATATATTGAAGTGTTTAAGGTTTGGAGGTAAGGGCAGTTACACAGTACAACCAACTCGCCTGAAGCCTGGTGAGGGACCCTGGAAAGACCACTGTCCTGATAAAAAAGGTGGCTACTAGGCGGAGTTTCAAGGTTTTCTTGAGGAAGGGTTAGGGTATATATCCTAATCCCTAAACCCTATATGAGCAACCGTCAATATTTCCTACCCAATTTGATGGACATGGGTTCCATATCAAGGACTATATTAAGGGCTATACTGAAGTACAAGAGGGTCCCTATGTCCACCCTTAATGGCCCCTTGGTAAAGCAAATACTGACAGTAGCTCATAAACCCTAAACCCTTAAACCCTAAACCCTTAAACCCTAAACCCTAAACCCTAAACCCTAAATCCTAATCCCTCAAACCCTAAACCCCTAAACCCTAAACCCTAAACCCTGCACCCTAAACCCTAAGCAAATATTGACAGTAGCTCATGTAGGGTCCTAGGATTTTGAGGTCGTAGGGTGTTGCAGCTCGAGAGTTGGAGGTCTCAAGGGGTTTGGGGATTTCAACAGGTAAGGCTTAAGGTCTCCGCGGTTTAGGGTTTAAGGTTTAGGCTCCCTGTGTAAGGAAGGCAGAAAGTTGCCAAGCTATAGGGGATCTGGATCTAGAGGGCTAAGCCCTAAACCCTAAAGGGTTTAGATTCAGGATTGAAGGCTTGGGTTTAAAGGACCTCAACACTTGGGGCTTAGGACCAGGCGGGGATTTGGTGGTTAGGGGGTGAGTAAAGGCTAGAGAAACCATAAACCCTAAACCCCTAAACTCTAAACCAGAGGAGTAATGAGTTTTGCAGAGCTGAGTCTCCACCCATTCCACTTTCGATTCGTAACCCCTAAACGCTGGACCCTAAACCGTAAGCCCTTAACCCAAGCTAAGGGTGCTTGGGGAACCCCAGGATTTTTTTTTTGCAAGGCATGGGTATCCTTAAGGCATGTTTGGGGACTATTTAATGATCTGGGGGATCTTCCTATGCTTATGGTTTAGGGTTTGGAGTTTAGGGTTTAGGGGTTCTACCATTACTATCTTGCTACGACTGTCATTATTACAGAAAAGGTACGCTGTCAGGGCCCACGATTTGCAGTGTTAGAGTTTACTGAAATTCACTCAGGACTCATAGTAGTTCTTCACAGAAGTGATAGAACAAGATATGAAGTGGAACTCTTACTACTAGCCCTAAGCCTTTACTTGTTTGTGTTAACATGGGACCATTTTGAGGTCCTAGATGTAGGGCTCACCACACCTTGGTTTCATGTACTATTGCGAGAAAGAAGGACCCGTACTTCCTGAACGTACACGGTTTCAAGCTTTGGGCTTAGGGTTTAGAGTTTAAGTTCCAAACGGTGTCCCAGCACAGAATCTTTTCCGTATCCAGTATGTACAAAAGCGGTTTCCCTCTCTCACTGAAGTCGCCAATGCCGCGCAAATGGAATCCCAGCACTAACTTTTAGAGTTTAGGGCTTAGGGTTTAGGGAACAAATGAGTTTGCATGTCTCAACATCAAAGCTTCCTTGCCTTTACCGGTGTTTTTGAGGGGGAAGTGGCCCAGCGAATATACGGACTGTCATAGGGATTCCCATATCCAAACACACACACGGATGCACGGATGAGTATGGGGTCAAGGTTTCCCAGTAACCCCATAATAATAAGGGTGCCCTTTTTCCTAATGTTCAGCTTTAATAAGGAGACCCAAAACAAAAAGGGTAAAAGGGTACTACTGGGGTACCTAGGGGCTTAAGGGTTTTTAGGATCCATGCCTCTCCTCTGCCCCAAGTAGAGGAAGTATTCTGTGCTTAGCGTTAGTTCGCCTTCTGCCAATCTGCAGAGTCTACACGAAAACCGCCCTTCTTGGGATATTTGGAAATAATAGCTGTACCCCTAAACCCTCAACCCCAAACCCCACACCCTAAACGGCAATTTACCCAAGGCTCACCAAATACATCATGGTCCCATATTGGAAAAAGGGCTTAGGGTTTAGAGTTCATGCCTTTACATCTGCATACATTTCGCTTAATGGGATTGTTGTAGAATAACACCTAAGAATGATTCGCCTTCTAATAAAACTTAGAGGCCCGCCCCTATTTCCAAAATCAAGCCGAGCCTGACCCTAAGCCACTTTCTACATGTCTTCATGTTCCTGCACAGATCCTCAGATATCCCTACATACCCCCTAAACCCTAAACCCTATACCCTAAACCAGTCATTTCATAAACAACGCGAGCTCCAGATGAGTGGCGATGGTGATGCAAGCCACGTGGTTGAAGCTGATGTAGCTATTTCCCACGATCACTGAGTGAATTTCAAGAGTGGACCTGAGAAACTAACTGCTTACGGCCTAAGATTTGAGCTATAGTCTAAATTCCTAGAATCCCCCTTTAATGATCCCTATAAGACCTCCCTATATAATCCCCTTATATAGCCTCTATATAATCCCCTTATGTAACCCCTTGTAAGGAGTTTAGACNNCTATAGCTCATTTAGGGTTTGGGGTCCAGGGTTCGGTGTTTGGAGAACTCCAGAAAGAAACCTTAAAGCGGCTTCCGTCTAGGGCAACATGGGCGTTCTCAAAATGTCCTGCTTAACTGCGCAAATGGATCTGTCTATTCCTTACACTCCAGAATGTCCAGAGGGTCCCTCAGGACCCTGGACCGTAATTTAGGAATCCCACATCTTGTGCTGTTCCCTTTACAGTAACAGTAACCACAAGAAATCCCGGCAGTTACAATGACCCCTCAACAAAGCGCCTTGAAGGACAGGTACTGTACGCGGAAATGCCCTAAACCCTAAACCTT
>CAJNIZ010010402.1:86334-105229 GCA_905231905.1 Symbiodinium pilosum | reverse complement strand
TTTTTTTTTTTTGTGTGTGTGTTTTCAAGCGCCACTGGTGCCCAAGAACGCCCAGAACCACATCAAGACAAGCTTTGTGAGCTTTGAATCCACACAGAGAGCGGGGAAGCAGGCCTTTTTGGGGACATCTGTGGCGAAAGCCAGGTGCTTTGTGGCATGGGTTTTACCAGCGACGGTGGCCAAACGCCAGCGACGTGCTTGAAGGCTTTGCTTCATGGCATTTGAAGTTTGCTTCAGTGCATGAAAATTCAATTATCTAGTCTCCAATGAGAGCACCTTCGTGATCTAGCTGTGAGCTAGATGCTGTGAAAGCGCAAATGTTCGCCATGTAGCTGCTCTAAGCAGTTAAATTGCAGACCGGTCGGCAGGCCTTGCACAAAACTTATCGGAAGTTGACCCCAGCACACCAATCCGCAACACCTGGGTCTGCATGCGAGTCAGGAGAGGCATATGGCCTGGAGCCGGAGTTGAAGGACTTGGCATTGTCCTTTTCAAGCTGCAGCTGCCCGGTTGGAAGCTGCAATCATAGACCACGCATCTATCTGTTGAGGGATTAGCAGCTATAGAAACATTGGCACCGGCCCTCGTTGTCGGGTTCTGGCGAGTTTGACACCTTCGCATGGATACCGTGGATGCGGTTCAGGTTCTCGATTTCAGTCGCTGCGCGGAACCCGACACTTGTTTCCGGACCGTTCCCAAAGAGCCCAGACAGGCGTGAAAAGGCTAGTTTGATTCAGCTTACTCAAGCCCAGCCAGCTGCAAACCAACATGCCACAAGCCTAAGGTAGTTCTAGGTGGTCAGTTTCCTCCTGTTGGCCTTACATAGCCTTCCTAAACCTCCTAATCAATCTCCCCATATAAGCCTTACATAAGCCTTAAATGTACATAGGGGCACGCATACAACTCACCTGCAAATTCCCTTAAAATGTGACGCTTTACGCAGCCAGGACTGGCTGGGGCTCTATCGGAAGCAGCACATCCTTTCTGGGCAAGCCCCTGTGAGCATCTTGTCCTCACTTCTTCAAACCTGGCTTCGGCTTGGGAGCAGTGTCCTGAAAGTGTTCCGGCAAGCGAAGAAAACATGCTTGAGGGATCCTGAGAGTTTGGCAATCTCAGCCAACCATCACTCTGCCTATTGGGGCCAGGCTCGACGCTGCGGGGGTTTGCAGCGTATCTGGGATCCGAAGCCTTGCGCTGATACTCTTCCTTGCCACAACCATGCATGGCAAGCTGGAACTTAGCCAGGCTCAGGCTCAGGAAAGCTGGCCCTGGATCCTTCTAATATAACCATGCGGGTAGACTCCGCGTTCTTTCTGTTGTCTATGGAAAAGACGATTCGCGTGGAAACTTGAGACTGTTATATGATACTGCTTGATAGGGCTCTGCGAAAGTCTCGCAGGTGTTGTGTACCTTTCCTCCACGCTGCAAGCCTGGTCGGAGGTTGGGGAGCGGGAGCGGCTGCATGCTCATGACCATCAATAGAGTACCTCATGATGAGTACGAGCAAAGCCCGGATCTCGAAAATCAATTTGTGGAAGCGGCTTCCAACAATATCCCTAAACCTTATGTAGCTCTGCTATACCCTCATTTTAACATAGTAGTTTCCATTTTCTTTTGCATTACTCCTATATAGCTAGGAGTTGACAATTCCTGGACCTCTTGAAGCCTTGAAATGCTATAGGCTGCTTTGAGCCTTTCCTGTGGAGGATGGTCGATCAAGGACAGCTCTAGAAGGCAAGAGGGACCAGGCGCCTAGTCAGCAATCAGCCCTGACACCCAATGGAAACAACCAAGCCTCTCAGGACCCGGGACCTGACTCAGCAGAAGTGCTGGAAGAGTAAATCGCAAAGGGTTTGGCCATCAGGAACAAACGCTGAGCCAGTTCGGATGTGGTTATTCTTGGTTCAGGTTTGGTTGCTTTGCTGAAGCTAATGTAACGGTCCCAAGTCGCCCAGATTTTTTGTGCTCGACTGAAGTTTTCACACGTAAACAGAAATCGTTGTAGTGTTAAAAATGCGTGCGGTGGTGCCGATGTTATCGCTAATGCTGGAGTTACCGGTTGTTCAGTCAAAACTTGTTGCGCGTCCTGTTGAGATCGCGGTTCGACGCACGTGTTTCTCAAGCTGTGCCACTGAAGGCGATAGCACGTTCAGCATTGCTCGGGCTTATTCCTCCACAGGATTCAGACATTGATCTTGTGCCAGGTGTATCCCGTGCCGGCGTTTTTGACACATTCCCAGGATGGTATTGGCCTCTTGGCATCTGCCAGTGCAATGCTTTTAGCGAAGTTGAAGTTCTTGAGCTAGCTCAGCAGAGAGAGATGGAGAGTCATCGTGCACACAACGCAAGAAAGAAAGAAAGTAAGTCATCGTGCACATGTGCGAGAAACCTAGACACAACACCCTTCAAGCAGTCCACACAAACTCAGGCTGGGACTCGTCGTTCAAGCAGCGGGTTGGGTGGGATTTGGGCTCCGGACGATGGAGCCAACGGCGGTTCTGGTCTCTCGCTCGATTATTTAAAGTCCAACGCGCCATTCTTGTTATGGGCGTGTTTTAGAACCTTAGAGTCCTCCCAAAACAGTTCTTGTCATGGCGCAGATAGCTTTTTCTGTGGGCTCATTCCTCTGAAAACTCCATTGCCACCATATCATGAGCACAATGTTGAGACATGGACGGCTGCAGCAGAAAACAAGCTTCAGGGCCGGGGCTCACTGCATGTTTTGTATGTATGGCTGGCACGGAGAGCTTTATGTCTTACGTACTGTAAGGCTTGTTAGCAGGGAATAGAGGAATCAATCCCTATAGTCGCCCCTACTATGTAATCCTCAGCAAGATTTGCTTCCATTTTCTTGTCCCATCCTCCATGCCCTACGAAGAAGCGGCAAGTAAGCCCAAAACCCTTAATCCCTACCCATCCCTATAAGCCTGAGTGCCATGACATTTGCCATGTTCTTTTTCCATATTTGTCTGTCCATTAGTTGGGTTACACATATTTCCATAAACCGCTGTGTACTCCCAGTTTTTATTTTATTCTACCCGCTGATGGTGTAGCTGAGGCACGGGAGTGTGGAGGCACCTGGGCAGGGACAAAGGCTTTTAAGGCCGAGACCTGGGCTCGTTTCACTGTAGACTACAACCAGACAGCGAGCTTTCTGTAAAACAGCGGAGATTAGCCCAATATATCCCAGTAAAGGAGAATCATGGATGTTGGGTTTAACAGCGATTTATAGGGATGAAGGTTTCAACGAATGGCTCAGGGCAAGGATTACATTACATGACTGGGGCTTATGAAACGGGAATCTTTGTTTTTGAGATGCCCACATCTGAGTCTCGGGTTTGAGGGAAGCCACCAAACATTGTGCATGAGTCGGTCCAGATCAGCTGGGGCATCAGATGGTTTTCAATGGTGATCTCGTCTCAGTTCAGATGATTGCATTGCATAGGCAGCTGACTTCCAGACTTGTGATGCCAAACCCGCGTAGTCTGGAAAACATGATTTGCGCCCTGCCTCAACATTCTAACTTCAATCTTTCCTAGCTCAATCGTATACTATACGGCTGGCAGGCACTTGATGCACTCAGCGTGGAGGCAGAGGCTAGCAAAGTCGCTGAAGGCCGGGGTCGAGCAGGAGTAAGCAAACTGTGTTGGATAGCACTGCGCTGCTCTAACCTGCACTGATGGAGGCCGCAATCCTTATGCAAGAGATTCACCTTGGCGAGCGCCACATTACAAAGCGCCTGGAGTTGGTAAGGCAACAGCCTCAGCCAAAGTGTGTACAAATGGTTCGCAATCACCTCTCACTCCAAATACGGTAAGATTTGTTGATATTTGCTGTACAGTTGACAGCGAATTTCAGGGTCACATGTCCGTGCAGGAATGCAGAAGTTAGAATCAACCTAACTGAGCTTTGCCGTGTGCGGTGCACATGGTCTTATGCACTGCAAAGAGAGGAGGAGGGGAAACACATACACAGACACACACAACGGCCGGGCAAGATGTGTTGGGGTTGTGCACAAGGTTGCTAGTGTCCTGGTTTCCCCTGAACCACGGACTCCTCAGCATTTCAGGGTAAGTTCCCTGGGACAGTTGAGCCGAGATATAAGTGTATATAAGTGTAAATGCTCCGGATGAAATGCTTCACCTGCAGAAGGTCGACTTCCAGCTAGTTTCGGAGGCGTTCGCCATCGCTTTCAAAAAGGAGGGCATCAGGCAGCTTTACCAAACTAAGCGAATCGTTACAAGCAGAGATATTGTTCATCTTTCGAACTTCAAGTGTCTCTTTCACCACTGTCAGAAATCTGTGTTCCCTTGTTTTTGTCATGAGCAGAGCTTTTTAGAATGAGTGCAGCTACACCAGCAGGCCTGCTTACAGTGCCAGGCCGAGCGAACACCGACTAGTCGTGCCTGTGCTGCCTGGGTTGCTCAAGCAAAGTGGACGCTCATCTGATTTGGGTTTCAGGATGAACGCCTCCGAAGCAGGGGCGGTAGGATTGGTTGCGGCAAAAATCTTATCTTGTTGAGGCCGCCGAAGGCGTAAGAGTTGTCGAGCCGGCCACGGTGAGTTCTACATGTGTCAAGGTAACTATGATTTCTCGATATTCACGAGCCAGTTTGTTTGGCTTCCCGCTCATGAAGAGGTCGCGCACGGCTTGCTCAGATTCTGACTCGGCGTTTCGAGGCAAATTGGGAGCCGGGACGCACCCAAGCATAAGCTCGAGCTATCTATACATTTGAAGCACAGGCTTTGGCCTGCATGCAAGCTTGTAAAATATTACCGTAGTTTGTGTTCCGCTGAGAGCTAGGCAAGCAACTGCAGCTTTCTTGGTGCATCCGAACTGAAGCATATTGAGCAGAAGCCCAGGTAGCCCAAAAGAAGCGCTGGAGCTATTCCATGCATTTCATGTGTACTCGCTGTTCAGGTGCCCAAGCTATCTTTGGTCGACGCTCCACTCTGTGCTTTGAGAGCGAGAGAGCTGACCACTGGCACCGTGATCTGGGGGGAGCAGCTGAGCAGGTCTGCACTGTACTCTATATATAGAAGCAGAATGGCTTGCAGTGGGAACTTATGCTGGCATAGGGTGTGGCAGGCTAGGTGGGCAACGGTTTCATGTCCAATTATGCCCATCCGCTGTTCGGTACTTTCCATTTTCCTTCAGCTTTGCATGGCCAGGTCTGCCATCTTCTTCTACGTGGACGGCGAAGAAGTCGCAGTGTCAGAGGTGTGCTCCAACAGCTAGTTTGAGTTGCGTCACTCAATACGCCTGCCTTGTTCTGGACTTTGGATAGAGGGCTGTCGGGCTTCAGACTGTGCAAGCAAGCAGTTACCGCTGCAATCATGATCTCATGCTTCAACCTATTGCAAAAACTCATTGCTTGAACTGTGTCAATTTTGAGCTTTGGGATAGCCACGGTACAGGCAGTGTTGGCATGCGATCCCAGGCTCTTCTCATCGTTGCAATCTGCGATTTTTGTGCTGTGTAGCTTTGGAAGGACTTTTCCTTTGACCTGGACGCAGCTGTGGCCCCGGCCCCTGGGACCATCTGTGCTCAGCTGAATACGAATGTTTGTCGCTGAGTGCATGTGTATCCAAAATGGCTTGCTTGTAGCAAGGCCCGGGACCTATCCCATTATACCCCAGCACGGTTTTCGCGACAAAAAGGCGCAATGGCTAAGCGCATTGGGAGCCTTTCAGGGGCTATGTGACAGAGGGTTCTGGGCGCGGAATGCGACAACACATCATTATCGGCAACCGGCAAACATCCATATATAGGGAATGACCCAAAAACATTGGGCTTGAACTGGTAACAGGCCTCGGGCTGCCCTCCCGCGACAATGGAATCCTACAACGGAACCCCCTTCGCGACAAGTCCTTGATCATTTGTGTATTCAGCGTGGGGCCGAGCCAAAGGGGTTGAAAATAGGGGGCTGAGACAGAGTGTCGTAGCAAGGGAGGGCTCCGCCACAAGAGGGGGCTTCACGCCACACCAAAACATAGATATATAGACATGCCTACCTAGATACTTGTACCTTTGCTGGCACTTGCTTACGCATGCTTACGCTTGCTTTTCATGCCATACTGTGCGGATCTAGGCCGCCTTTTGCAGCAATATGTTGAGGAATTTCAGGTGTTGAGCAGGCGATTGCGGAAATAGGTTCCTGGCGGCATTTTTGAGACTCCGGTGCCAGCCTGGGCTACTTTTCGTGATAGCGCATTGGGAGCTGACGTCTCAGTTGTCAATAGCGCAAGTAGCGTTTTTTCAGCTGATCAGCGACCCAACCAGCCCCCACTTAGATGGCGGAAATCCTCCAGCCAGATGGCGAAAATTCCCGAAACGATCCTGAGACCCAAAGGCGGAAATTGCTGGCCAAATTGTGCAAATCCCCGACCAGATAGCGGAAATCTCCCGCCGAGACATCGGAAATTCCCGGAATCGCTTTGTACCCGGCCGGTGCGTTGATGTCTGACTTCCGCAGCAGTCCAGTAAATGCCTGGATGAGGAAAACGGATTGCATGTTTTGGCAAGATGATAGTGTTTTTATTTGCTGCTGATAGCATTTTGTAGCTGTATCCCCGAATCCCTGATGCACTTTTCCCGTGGTAGTTGCGTTCATGCATGAGATTAAATGGCGAGAATTATTGGCATCTCATACCATTACCTTTTCCTCTTTTCGCGATGAAAAACAGTCTGGCCCGCGACTTGCTTTGCTTCGCTTCGACCTGGTGAGTTTGATCTGTGCGGTGCCCGTGGCATCAAGAGTTTTGCGGTGTGGTGGGTTTCCATGAGGCTTTAAAACTCGAGCTGCGACCAACAGGTGGATGGCTTCAGGAAGGACTCCACGCTAGCCCTCCCCCCAGACCCACCAGCTTCCGGCTATTTGTTGGTACAGTCGAATCGTGACATTCGCGACTGAATCCCGGACGCCTGCGAACGCCGAGGCCACAAGTTCAATCCTCCGTTCCCCGTTCGGCAATAAAGAAATTGCAGCAACCTCGCGGAGCGCGCCTGGGAACATGTAAGGAGCAAGGGCCACAGTAAAAAAGGTTTTCTTGGTTCCTGTTCTCAGTCACCGCCTCTTTGACCCTTATGCGGCTTATGCGTTCTACATGTTACTCGCAACTTCAAGGTACCCAATCCCCAAGCTCCGGCCCTTTGCCCCCAACAGACACTGGATTTATGCATTCACTATACAGCCCAGGCAGAAGAAGTGGCCTCTGTTCTCAGAAGCTCTACGCGCAACCTGGCCCCTGAGATTTCGGCCCCTTTTCCGCAGTACGTGTCGTTTGGGACCTTTGCCTTGATGTGGAGCCTTACGCTCAACAGCCTGCTATCTTTTGTTTAAGATGTCAAGCAGTTCAGCCAAGCTTGAGTTTTGCCCCAGCAAGAGTCTGTCCACACCTCTCTAATACTCGAAAAATCCTGCGACCAGCGCAATTGGGAATTCAGCAGGTTTGACTTGTTGGCTTAAACTTGTTGACATGGCACGTGCACTGCAACGCGTTCATTTTGGAGCCTCAGAACGTCCAGGTTTCAGATTCGCACTCGCTGGCTGGAAATCTGTGGTGCAAAGACGGTTCCGACGCATTACTGTAGATTGTCATCTGCCACAGGTATACACGCAAGGCCGTTTTGTCTTCCAAAGCGCTTGCTCGTGACTGAGGAGAGGGTGTTGCGAGATGTTGTTCTGTCGCCGCAGTTGGCCATCTACGAGACTTGGCCGTGTTTGGGCTGGTGGGTTGCATGAAGCTGACAAGGGCTCGAGCAAGCGCTGCAGCAGGCAATACTGTAAAAAACACGTACATCTCTTCACTGCGCCCAAAAGGGCCTAGCGCACAGATCTCAAACAAACAAAGGGTTGGTGACACTGCAGAAAAGCCGTCAAGAAAAGAGACACTGGGCCCTGAGCCTGGCAATATTGCACTCATGCCGATATTCTTGCTTCCCTGTTCCAGGCATAGGGCCGTCCTTGTCCCACCAGCCAGACGGTCAAATTTCCGTTTCCTCTCATCATCTTACAGTGAAGAAGCGAGAAAGGAACAAACAAAGCCGTTACCATGGCTCCTCCCCTTCCTGCCTGCCTTACCATCCATCAGTTGTGCTCAGGAGGATAGCAAGCACACGGTCAAGGTCTCTCTGCAGGATCCCTCCTGGGCGGATGCCACGAAGCTCAAGGCTAGGATGCCATGGGAGTATGGGAAGATGAGGCCTTCCGAAAGGATGTTTGTCGGCGGGTCCCTATGACAGTGATGATAGTGCATCATGCATGTCTTTTTTTTTTTTTACGTACCCATGTCGCCGGGACTTGGGCTCTGCCATTGAACTGGAGACATGGCGTGACAGCTTGGTTCGTTGCACAGAGCATGTGATACTCAGATCACAAGAACAGTTGCAAGGACGCCATGGTGAAGGCAGGCATCGAACCTTCTTTGCATTAGGAATCTGGGTTACCTGTTGCACTGGAACGAAGGCGGCCCCGTGCCCTGAGCTGAGGACTGTTCTTCCATGACACTCCATGAGGCACAGAAACTTGACGTTCTGTGCGGAGCTATCGCCATGGCCGACGAGACCTGCTGTGCATTGTACCTGAACCCCAGAAGTGTGTAGAATCATGGCCTTTTGGGCTATGCCTTCTTGTGTTTTACCTACTTTGGGGTCGAGGTAGATCATCAATCAATGTTGTGGGAGGAGAGCTATAGGGATTTTTAAGGGGGATACTAGGAGTTTAGACTATAGCTCACATATCTCACATAGAAACATCTGTGTATGGCAGGACTTTGCTACAGGCCATCTCATGCCTACGAAACCTTTGAGCTATTCTTGGTTCCTACTTGGAAGTTTATCATTCTGTTGTGCCTAATTAGGGCATGAGGACATGCACTGCCCTTGCATGTATACTTCTTGACCCATGTCCCGGATTCACGCTCCTTGGTTCGTGATCCTGTTCGTACATAACAGGGCTCATTGCCCCATCCCATCGCCGTTCCAGACCAAAGACATTGTGTTGTAAGCTGCATAATCATGCCACATTCCTACTCAATTTTGAGTGGCGACGGAGGTTTGTAAGACCCCCCTTTTGACAAACGCTATGGAGGCCCAAATATGCTGAATGAACCAGAATGCAGGCTTTGACATCACTGCCCGGCTACTCCGTTCCTAATAAGCCTTGAATTTGAAAGTCTCTGTTTTCTTTTGTAGCAGGATGTCATATATGGCCGGTCCCACATGAGACTAAGGAGCTTCCACTCATGACGTGCCCAGCCGCACCGCATGTCTGGCAGTGGCGCATGCAAGTTGAGGGCGAGTGGTGGCAAGCTCAGATTAGCAAGCTGCGCGCGCAACAAGGCCTGGCATGCACAAGCATGATCTCAAATCAATTGCCATATGCCCACTTCTGAAGGAGATGCACGTTCCTCTTTCATCATCATAAACATGGTCATGGAATGCCAAAAATTCTTGGGCCTTGGGCACTCAGGTTGGCTCTGCCAGAATACGTGGCGGCAGTCTTCGAGGGAGCTTTCCGCGAGGGACAGAAGTGGCCTGACACTGCTATTTTCTAGCTTGTAACGATGATCGCCGGCTAGGGGATGTCATTACTCATCCTAGGAGCATTGTAAGCATCAGACGAGTCAGAGAGCCCGAGGTGCGCTTCCGTGCAGCTGAATGTGCGCGAGGGCTTTGGCTCTACTCACTTAGTGGCAGTGCCTGGGACTGCTGTGCCTTCTGACACCAAGTGATTGGGCAGTGGCTTGTTTGTAAGCCACCCGCTTTAAAGATGTGAGCTGGTAGCGATACTCTACGTCCTGAGGGACAGCAAACCGAGGATTTGGAGACATTTGCCATAGCCACTAGACAGCCCTTTGGTGCAAGGCAGAATCTCGGGTTTGGAATCACTTGTCTTTGGGGCTAAAGCTGTATGTAGCGCTTGGTAGGTTCAGAGGGCCCTGAGGCGCGATTGCAAGAACGGATGATGTTGGTAAAACCCGCTAGATACTGGCAGCTGTGTGGGTCTGTCATTCGACAGGTATCATGAGGCTGCATGTTCTGAGAATCAAGGGTCTGAGGGCTTGAGGTTTCGGAATGACGGCATCAGTCGGCTGCCGTCCTTCAGGGAATGTTGAAGCTTCGAACCGTATTCACGCAATAGATTCAACAGATGAGTTACTCGCTCTTCAGCAAGCCAGGAAAACTCGAGGCTTCCACAATCAGGTGCAATCATGACGCGGCTGACCACTTGGCACCCCATGGAACAGGATAGCGCGTAACCGAACAGGGCAAGCAATGCGGCATCATTCTTGCCAAGATGAGCAGCACCGGCTAACGCAAAAGTCAATCAAGCTTCTCAGCCTACGGCCCGGAAGAGCAACCTTCCGTAGCGCTCTTTTCTGCCAGGCCGCTGGGAGGAATACGGAGCAGCCGCGGCCCGGGGTCTTGGAGCAGGCGCGATGATGGCTTGCCAACCGAATGCTCAGCTTTGGCCGCGCGCCATTTCTGAAGACGAGTGTTCGTAGAAAATTGTAGATCGTTCAAATCATGCAGCTCACCACATGCCGCACCAGGGTGCTTTGTCTGTGTGAATTTGGTTGAGAGACAGAACCAAATCCTGTCTGACTGCCTTGATTGGAGAATACTGCTGCATCTCGCACCAGCGCAAGGCTTACACGTTTCCTGCGTGGGAAGCCCTCTGAAAAACCAGATCTTCGCAAGCCAGATGCTGGGCGCAAAGCTTAAGCTTAAGTCCTTTTACCAGTTACTATTGTAGCGACCTGGAAATGTCGTGAGGCAATGTCAGAGGTTCCTTTTGACCTTCCGGCGCCAGGTTCAGAACTTGCAAATGCTGTGCAAGTATGAGAGTTCCTGATGTAATGAGGGATGCGACTTCAGAACCCGAACGTCCCTTTGCGCACGCCCTGAAGCTATGCTCGAACAAAAGTTTTCAGCAAAGGGTAGTCTGCATAAACAGAAAGCCTTAAAAACAGAGCCCCCAAATACTGTACACCTTGTCATAGTTTCCACGAGAAAAAGGGTCCCTGATTGGCGGAAACCCATAATGAACATAATATTTTCCAGGCCGAGCAAGAGCATTTGCATATGGAAGGGATTGAGAGTAGTTGATGCGGTTGCCATTGTGACTGTTAAGCTGCCATTGCTGCAGCTATTTACTATCATCATTGTGCTGTTAGCGAAACAGGACAACTGCCAGCGTGCATTGTGCAACATGTCGTCTTGAATGTTAAGCCCCTAGCCTCACTGCAGGAAGATATCGAGAGAGAAGAGCGATCGCGAGAAGAGGTCATCGAAGTTGCGACGTGGCGGCACAGGAGCATTTTGGTCGTGGTGGCCAAAAGCCACTGTTGCAGCCATGGGTGATTGACAAGATGACGCCACTGAAAGCAAGGTAGATGTGACATGACTTCCGGAAAGCGCGCGGTTGTAAGCAAATGGGCAGACGTGACAGTTCTTCAAACAACCATCAGAGAGACGCAAGAATTGAATTGCCTGAGGCAGGGCCAGCCGTTCACATCCGAAATCTTGCAGGACTTGAGCTGGCTCGTTGAAAATTCTTGCTCCAGAGTCAGACAGCCACTGTGCAGATGCACTGCGGGATTCTGACCAACGAATAGAAGCCAACGTGGTTTCAATGACACACTGCATAGGCAGTCCGCAGGACGAGACACAGAATTACTGCGTGCCGAAGTAGCTGTAGCACTAGATAGGATCGCAATCCCCACAAGGCTGAATTCAGATCGTCACGGCTTCCTGACAAATAAGTGCCACCAGGAAGGTTGGTGTTTTCCGCATCCGCGAACGAGGCATGGGTGGCATGTGGGGCCTAGTGTTCGTAGCAACGTCAACTGTGCACCTACGCTGAACATGCAGCCAGATACAGGTGAAGCTTCAACTTTGGGAACTGTCATCCTTGATCTTGGGGCAGAATCTCCCAAGTGTGCAGAAGATATTGTAACTGAGGATTCATAATTGAGGTGGGATAGGTGAGATGGAAGAAGGGTCATTCAGTTTTGGGATGTCTGGGAGCGTGGAGTTATCAGCGCATAAGGCTTCAGGCACAGAAGACTTGGGCTAGGGCATACTGGTCAATGGTTTAGGATGCTCGATCACAGTGCAGGACTCTCATCATGCATTTTGATTTAAATCGACAAATTCTTGATGTGGGCTACAGCCCAGCTATATGTCAGAGTATGAGCGCAGTGCCTGCCACGCTATTGGCATTATTACCAATGCAAGTACCATTCATGGGGTAGCGACGCGTGCAAAGGGGGCACTGCAGACTCTTTGCATTTTCCTGCCCTGCCAGGTCTCAGGGTGGGACATGCCAGAGTTGATGCAGCAGTGCTTTGGCAGCATGATGGGAGATGCCGCAAGCATCTTGAGAGGCTCACGTACATCTCGCATGATAGACGGTAGCTTTGGAAGAGAAGGTCTTTCCACCATGGAAGACGAAGCTTTAGAATGTTGGGGCTCAGGCTTGGAATGCAGCTGGCAGTGACCGCGAACCGCCTGAAGCTGCTCGATGCCGCGGAGGCTTCAGCTCGCTGTTGGCCTGTCAGTTGTCAGGGGTGCCATGGGGTGCCTTGTGCACTGGTGCCATGGGGTGCCTTGTGCACTGTCAAGCAAGTTATGACAAGTTGCGGTCATTAGACAGATGTACCTAAACACAGACTTGACACAGACTTGGCAAGCTTTGCTTGCTCCCTCCATAATGTCAAGCTTGCTCATTATGAATGTACCGCTAGGTAACGTTTGGCATTGTCCCCTGCGTCAGGAACTGGATGCAAAAGATGACTTCCAAGCGCGGCTCGCATCCAAGGGGGTGCTCGAATTGCAGGCCACTTTTGCGCGTAATTTTCGGGTGCATGGAAGGATAGTTGGCTCCACAGACACACTTCCAAATTAGATTTCCCATCGCAAGGAACGGTTACAGAGCACATTGGGTCTTGTTGGTTACTGATTCTGGCCGTACAGATCTTAGTTGATATTGCATTTTACTCAAGATGACTTTGTGTTCCTGACGCCTGTTGCAAGCACGGTGCTACCAACAGAGAATCGTCAGTGAACAATAGTCCCATGCAAGACGAACAGAGATCCAGATGCTCGGCCCCGTTCACCGTGGCAAATTAATTCGATGTCCTCACAATGTGACGACCTCCCCGCCTTTCACTGAGCTGAGATGCGCCTTGAGAGAGGTTGGTGCAAACTCACTAACTTTGGCCGACCGTCCCTGCCCCCACGCCTCGAATCTTGTGTAGAACCAGCTAAGCAAACCATCAGCTCTGAATGGCAGGTTCTCATAGGCCCAAAGGTTCCGCAGCAGACCGAGGGCGAGTCGGAGCGAGCAACTTGGCCAGGAGCTTGAGTGTAGACCTGTCAAGTATACAGCCGGCGTATCAAGCAACCCCAAAGGCTTGTTACTCTCAAGTATTTTCGGTGATGGCCACACCTTTCACTACTGTGGCCTTGGAGGTAACCACATAAGTTTCACCCGCAGTTCTTCAGCCAGCTTCAACTGAAAATCCAGCATGCAACATTACGTTTTGCATTTCAATCGTGCAGCATCTAAGGAATGCATCCCGGAGGATCTCCCAGGGACACATGGCGAGAGTCGCATACCCGGCAGCATTTGAGCTTTTGCATTGGTTTACTGCAAGGGGAGTCAGATGTAAAGTGTTACTAGGTATGAGGCTAAGGGGGGCCAAGTCATCATGCAGCCATGCACGGCGGTTAGATAACTCCAAAGCTGGTCGCACAAGATAGCCAGCGTAGTGCGCGGGACCAGCCCACAGCAAGGTTTCAACCAACTTGCCCATGCGTTGAAGCGGGCCCGCCAATCGAAGTGATGTCAGTAGATGCCTTTCACAAGGGGGTCCCCGGATGTCCCCGGGCTTCAACACAGAGCCAGATTTGTGAGATCTGCCAAGGAGTTTACAATACTTGTTGTGCAATTCTCTGCTTCCGTACCATGGTAGCCGATGTTTGTCTGACACCAACGTGCCATGATCAGTGCTCACGGTGAATTATTGCCAGACTTTAGCAGGGAAGCCGCATGAAGAGTTTGAGGGGGCGTCTTGTAGATTTTGGCTGAAGCTTGGACAAACACTGTGGCCCCCTGCGGGTTTCACGTGAACATTTAGCGTTGCTGAACTTATCCTAACGTCTGCTGCGCCGGCTTACGGACTGTGTCGTTCGAAAGCATCCCGGTGTGCAGATGTGTGCAGCCAGTCTTAGCTCGCGCCTGCTACAGTTTGCGCACAGCCTGGCTTGCAAGAAAGAGAAAAGGAAGTAGTTGGGTGATCCAGCCTTCATGTTTCCATTGAGTATTCGGTCAAACCATTACAGGAACCAAGCTCCTGGGCACATGTTAGGCTAGCGTCATGAACGATCTTGACACATTCCAGGAGTTAGAAGGGAGGTAGCTGTCGAGAGGTGCTACGCTGCGCCGATTCTATATACGGTGCGCGAGATGCCAGTAGCTTCCACAACTTGGAACTTGCAGGGGCCCATCTTGCACACCATCTTGTGAATGAAGTGTCGTTCACTATACAAAGGTACCCCTGACTTTGCAGACACCTCCCTTTGTTGGCAACTAAAAGCACCAATTACACAAGTTCCCTTTGCCCAGAAGCTGCAAGCTCAACAAGCAGAGCATTTCATCACCACTGCGCCAACAATCATTCTGGGAGCCTGTACAATGTCACACAGGCTCGCAGACCTTCAAGCCTCCTTCTCACGAAGGGCAAGGAGATGCATCCCAAAAATCTAGCAGCAGCAATTTACCGCACTGGTGAGTATTGCATCAGGTGGCAGACGCAAGGAAGAAGAGGACGTGACAGACTGTGTCGCCCATGTACAGCAGCTGGTCTGCAAATGGACAAATGGAAGCTGTCCAAGAAACCCATTTTCGACCTTTTTACGGCCACGTGAATAATTGTATAAGGTAGTCCTTTATTGTTGGTTGTGGGGCAGGAGGCTTCGCGGTACTTGCTCGTGCACCCCAGGTTTTCTGCAGCTCGGCAGCCAGATGTTGAAGCAAAGGGTGAGGACTGCACTTGGGGCCGCGACACGCGACTCCACTGGAGAGCAGAGCTGCGTCTGTGAATTTCATCAGTTAGCCTGGGTTCAAGCAGGGTGCCTCCCCCCGGTCTCTCACGCATTGGGCCCAGCCTAGCTGCGACAGTGTTTCTTAAAGATCCCAAGATTTTCTCCGGGCTCCTCAGCGTCGAAAACTCAGAGGGACGCCGCAAGCTAATCAGGATTCCGAATGGATGCATTACATCTCAAGTTTTCGGGTGTGAAATGCCCTACCTTTTGCCTCCGTTGTGGCAGGATACGACACAGACACCCATCTCCTGGCGCCAGCAGTGACACAGACTTGTCCTCTCTAACGGAAGTCATGGGTTGAATGTGAGGCCATCCGGCAGCGCAGGAGGTTGAAAGGCCTCCGCATATTCACATGGGCTTTGGTAAAGATCGTGCTTTGGTGAAGAATATCCCAAAAGAAACAACTCTGACTTTCCAAATTCGTGCCTAGAGCTCCTCCGCAAGCTTGGGCGGAGTGGGCTTTGGAAGGTTTGGGCTCTGACTGGTTACAAGCTGCCAGGTCTCAAGTGTGGAGCCGTCGTGCCTATGTAGAGCTTCGAAGGTTCATGAAGATGATTCTTATAGCCTCAGTTAGGTTTCCGAAGAAGTGGTGACCTGCGCAGTTAAAAGGCCCATGTGCAAGCCTTCCACCGCATTAACTCACCTGAAGGGTGAGCGAAGGCCTTCACCCTTCCATGAGTGCAAAGAAGTTCAGGTGCTAGCTCCAAATGCCCTTTCCTTCTAAAGTCATTAAATGGTAGTTTCCCTAAATAAGGGGACCCCAATATAGACCCATAAATAGTATAGTTCCTTATTATGGGGATCCCCACAAGGTACCCCTAATTTTGGGAAACCCCCAAATGGCTTTCAACCAAAAGTGCTCAGTGCCCAGCTTGTGCTTCTAAAGCTGATTTGAGGAAGCTTCTTGCACCGGATACAGAAGTGTACAGCCCAGTTTTTCCCGGCCGGATTTCAATAGCGGACAGACTCGCCTGGCGAATCTACCTGGTGCTTGAATAGGCGGTGTTTGGGTGCGGGATCATGTGGCTTTCCAAAAAACAGCTTGGTGTACAATGGTGTACACTTTAATAGATTTCCCAACAGGGTGCTCTGAGACCTTGATGTCGTGAGATCCATCGGTCAGAAATTGCCCACCGCTCTGCCAATCCAAGTCCGGGTGTGGCCCTTCCCTTGAAGACAAGGGCAAACTGCTTGGGCATGCGGGTGTTTGCAGTGACCAGTTTGCAGCCCTTTGATCCAAGGGTACCTAGCATCCCAGCAAAGTTGACGGTTGCAGCTTCAGATTCTCTGCAAACGCTACCGTGTTCCCGATGTGTTCTTATTGGATTTCTGCTGCCAGCCAAGTGCGACCACACACAGGCTCCGCCAGAGCATGAAAGAGCTGGACCCAAGTTTTTGCAATTTGCCGCACAGCTTTGCTACCCGGACTGAAGTTCAGAGTTGAACGGCTTTGAACCATCGCAGCTTCTTGCCGGCTCTGGCAACCAATACCTTTGCTACCCCACAGCAGTTCTAGATCCGTCGCCCAGTCAGGCTGTGACATGGAGATTGTCCATTCGCTGCTGCCCCAGCTGTCGCTGATAAGTTGACTGGCTCACTCATTCCATGCCCCGGCACCCGCAGGGCAAGTCCATGCTCTGTGCTAGCTATAATGTTTGCCTGCCTTGGGCCCAAAACGAGGGGTTGCAGAATGTCATCAGAAGTTGTGCGGACTGTGTTTGCCGGCCATGTGCATTGTTGACTTATCGTTGATCCAGCTGTGTCGTCCAGACCTCTTTCTAACCCTGCAGCACCTACTGGATGATTAAAGAGGAGACAGGACACCCCAACGCCCGCACTTGCAAGCAGCTCTGACGACGGCTGCACACGGGTACCTTGGGCGTCACCAATTCATAGATCCATTTGGTCGAGATACGGAGGGTTCCAGCTATCAAAGCATTAATCTTTACTGAATTCATTGCATGGTGTTAACGACAGACAATCTTGCCCAGAAACTGTGAATGGTCAAGCCGGTCGTCACCTCTAATATCACCAGTCTGCAAACCAAGAAAACACCTTTCCCTAAGGCCTTGCAGGCTTCTGTCTTGACCGTCACCAAGCCTTGGCTGAGGTTGGGATTGGAGGGCCAAGAAGACTAATTACCCACGCACATGTCGCCATCCTCCATCATTACCTGTGCAATAGGGATATTTCCTTCTCGCGCAGAGACTCACTAAAACATCAAGTAATTAGCAGTATGTTGCATAACTCTTGCCTGCCGCTTCCACTGCAGTGTTTAGAAGCTTTTCAGCCGTTTCCGCAGCTTTGCCAGGGCGCTGATCGCTTGCTAGTGTGACACTGCCCATACTGCAAACCATGGCAGCATGCGACCGGACCCCACGTTCAAGCCTTCAGCCTAGATGCCATGCAACTCATCCAGCACCGAGCTCCAAATCTGCAGAAATGCGCGCGGCTGCAACCCGTCAGCCACAATGCTTAACCCATCCTACCCGCTTACCCAAAGCCCGCAGGGAAGCCTTAAGAATCCAATTAGGGATTTGCCGTGTGGGTCGCTTGCTCAGATACAGCATGGCCAACAAGAATGATTGGACTTCGGGTCAGAAACTTGAAGACAACTGCATTTCAACATATTGCACAACATGAATAAAGCTTGCGAACTGCAATGAGCCCCCAGCATACTCAGCCACCCATCATAGTCATAGGGAGAATTTGTTGTAGGTCCCAGGTCTGAAGTTTGAGAGCCATGCCTCCGCTTCAGCGCCTGGACGATGCCTTCGGTGTCCGAAGAAGCCAGCATCCAGGCCGCAGATTGCAAACAGGTCCGCCGCCCACGGTCAGGAAGATAAGTTGCAGGATATTGTAGCATCATGTATACACAGTACATGTTGAAGTCAGTGCCTCCAGCTCAGCACAAGTAGAAACAAAAGAGTTCCACGAGGCTTTTTTGAAAGGGATGCTGCATCAGCACCCACAGCTGTGACAGTCTGAATGTGTTAGCATCTCTGCAGGGAGTGGCTTGAATTTGGTTGCAGTGCTTGCCCTGTAGAGTTGTAAAGGGGGATGCCTGTGGCTTTGCAAGAGCTGGGTAGGAGTTTGACGTGTCACTAAGATCAACGTTACTTGCCGCTGCACGAGGGCACATTGGGGACCATGTGCAGCTGATTTGCCCCACGTGCTACCACACCATGTGTCGTCCGTTCTTGAAAGCAGCATCAACATCACCGAAAGACTCAGTCAGCAACTCAAGCTCCATTCTTCCTTGCGTCAATCAGGCAAGGGGTCCAAGACCCCGACCGCAAAGTACTGCGGACGTAGCTTGCCTTCTCTGAGCAACTCTGAGGCGCGGGACAGGCAGGCTGTGTAAGCAGTTGTTATACATGAGATGACTGGCTTCTGAAGGCTAGTATTAAGCGCTTGGGGCATGTTCCCAGCAGATGCAACCAAGAGCGGCGATATCTCCTTGCCACGTGTTCGCTAGTGAACTTGTTGAATAGGTGGTCAGTTGTGTGATGTATGAGTCTTGAGCGACGTGATGCGGAGTTGTACTTGAGCTTGAGATTTTGCCAGCATTGAAGGGTCGCAGCTGGAAGTGAAACCGGACAACACGCTCTCTGAAGCTGCTGTTCAACATACATACTTTGATGGGTTGGAATGTAGGACAGCATGTCACTCACAAGGCTCCCACAAAATCACATGTGGTGCGCCCAAAGTGTTTGACGGATGCAACAGTTCTCAAGTACAAATGAGGGATGATAAAAAAAACCCGTAATCAGGTTTAAG
>CAJNIZ010010402.1:46099-86317 GCA_905231905.1 Symbiodinium pilosum | reverse complement strand
GGTTCATCACCCCTCAAATGGAATTATGATAGGGACCTGAAGAAGAACTAAGGTATCGATGGATGCAGTTCCATGGCAAAGAGGAGGCTGGAAGTAACTACCTTCCTTGCTAAGCTAGTTAGATGCTTATGACCCGCAGACCAGAACATCAGCATCACCGGTGCCTAGGATCTTTGGGGCGGGCGTGGTAGTGCAGCGAGAGCAGACCCTGAAGACTCTGCACTGTAGGACTTTTGATTCCCTGCATCAGTGGAACGATCTGAAAAGTCCAGGTCACTGAGTTTGACGAGTCGCACTTCGAAGCTGAGGGCCTCTTTGCGCAGAACTCATCACAGGGCAACAAAGAGTCACTGCCTCAGCAGATCTGGAGTCTAGTGACGCCCGATGTGCCAAGAACAAGTTTGGGGGAGTGCTTCCTTGACACGTGTTAAACAGGTGTCGTGCCAGCTCTCGTAAGACTGCATGCGCGGACGGGGCCCAGCAGACACTGCGTTTCTTGAGCTGCGCCAATGCACTTGAGACGCGAAGCAGGGTGACTAAGAGCGCTACTGGCACTTGTGCGCCACCGTTGTGGTGCCACAGCACGGAATCTTCTGGACGAACTTGAAGCTGGTGCGATTGCCATGTAATGGAATGGGAAGAATTAGCAGTAGCATGTTCACCTGAGGAGGAAGAATCCCAAAATTGTCGTTTGTATGGCTTGGTTCTGAAGTGGGGCTTTTGCGAGGCATGCCAACACTTGCTTGGTAAGCATCTCCTGGCTAGGGCCTGTCCATGCCATACATCTTTTTTGGACTCAAGCACCGCAAGTTGAAAGCTTCGGATTCTGGGTGGGCTCCGAAGAGCCAAGTCTTCAACAAGTTTGCACTTACCGATGTGATAGTATATGTCTAATTAGTAGGGAAAGCATGCGAAAAAAATGCATGTCTTGACATTTGTTTAACCCCCCTCCCTATGCTTTACATACACTTCATCTTTATCCCTATGTCTAGTGTAAGGCGTGCACAAAGGTATCAAGACCGACTCCGTGCGATCCACCTCCGCAAGGAAGGCCACAGGGCGTCTTCAAGTTTCAAGTACATGGGCATGTTCCGGCTTGAAAGGTTGCCACAAACCGTCCTAGAAATGTTGGGATGGATTCATGTGCCCCTTATTGTTATGCGGTTGTACATGCTTGGGTTTTCTAGCAGCAAGAGAGCAGTCCCAAGGCCTTGAGAAGACTGCGATCGCAAAGGCTCTAGGCCGATCTGTGCCACGGGAGCTGATTGGATTTTTTGACTTGTCAGTAAGTCTGGGTAAGCACAAAACTTTGGCCAAATAACTATGACATGTATTTAAACAGTTTATGTGTGTATGTCTATGTTAAACACTGCAAAAACTTGCCTTGCAACCAGGGTTCCGAAGTTGGGCGTTCAGGGTTTCGGTTTGCTGGCTGATCAGCCGGATGTGTCAGTCCTCTCCATGGCAGATAGAAGGCGAGCAATCGACAATCCTTCAAAGCTGCGCAGTTTTTTGTGGCATTCGACACGCCCATTTAACCCACTATAGTGGTTTCCATTTTCTTTTCCATTATCCCAATATAACCCCAATATATACCCTAATATACTATAGTAGTTTCCATGCAGAATCTGGCCACTGCATTTGGCTCCTGAGGAAATTTGTTGCCAAGTGGTGGCAGAAGGAACCCAAGGAGATACCGCGCCCCTGGGGAGTGCACGAGTACTTGACGAAGGTACCCTGGCACAGAGGTGGCTTCAGCTAAGACAGGGTGATAACCAGAACAAGGCTTGTGGAACAGTAACAAGGTTCCTGGAACATGGATGGTTATACACCTGCCTGAGGATTCAGCTGGACATGCCATGGGGCTGGGCGGGCAAAGGGGGTTTCCAGCATCCTGCGAAGTGCTGCAACCAACTCGAACGTGCAAAAGGGATTGGTATGTACAGCCCCAAAAGCGCATCACCCGCGGACATGAAAGGAAGTGTCATGAAAACCCGTGAACCACGCCGTACTGCAGAGCAGATGAACTTAAAGACGGCTGCCATCATGCAAAGTCAACTCATTTCACGCAGGGCACGTAGATACATGCAAAACATGAAAGCCAACAGAGCAAAGCCATGTCCTACGGCAAAGCATAGGATCAATGACAAGGCCTTTTGTTTCAGGGCTGTTTAGGCCTCGCTGTTTTTTTTTTTAGTTGGTAGCTCGTATCACCGTAACCTTGTTCATAACCTTAGGAGGTCTCCCAGCAAGCTTCACAGCGCACGTGAACTCAACAGAACGGCAAGGAGATGTGCACAAGCCCATCCCATCAATCTCAGAAGAAACTTTGCTAGGAGATGGGTCGCAACGAGCGCGGCGTGGGCGCAACAAATGGTGCATCCATGACCGAGGAAACTTGTTTGCCTATCAGCTGCCTGTGTTAGATTCTCCTGCATATTGTCTTCTTCTAGCGTAGCCGCGGCTTGCGGAGATGACAAGTGGATTCCCAGGAGTCAGTGCACGACACCGCCACGTGGTGGCGGGATGCACCTGGGACATCAGTACATTGTAGCTCTTCGTCAACCACGGGCCTTTCTTTCTGCTCTTCTTTCTACGTAACCATACAGCAATTTCCAGGCCAACTTTCGTCATGTGGCCAAACCGTGGCACACAGAAGCACACTTTAATGTGGTAAGAAGCTTCTGCACCTTGTCGCTGCGCATCCAGACACTGTTTCTACATGCCAATTTGATCCTGTGGAAGCGGTGAGAGAGGCACTTGTACATGCTGTAGCGACCAAGGTGGAGGTAAAGCGAGGGTTCGCGAGCGATCCAGCCATCTACGTTGCTTGGGCTGTGTTTGGCAGGGAGATGGGCATGGAGCGAACTGCCACAAAGGACTTCCATGACTGTCGTGGGGTGCAGAATGCGGAACTCGTGGTCCATGATTCACAGCAGCTATGCGCTGAGGATGAGATTCTGCAAAACACGGACTGGAAAGCCAGCAATGCCCGCACGAGGGACTTTGCCACAGGTGCCTACCATCTGCACCGTGGCTGCACGAAGCAGAATGGGCCGGGTGGTGATGGCAGCTGCTTTTGGAAAGTCACAGCACTGAGTGCAGATTCCAGTCGCGTCCGACATAGCGTTCAGTAACACCGCCCAGGAAGTACGACCAGCGGGGCAACATTCGCTGGGAAGGGCACCAAGGACAGCACAAAGTCATCATGGCAGCTCACAGCATATCAGCTAAGTCCTCTAAAGCATCAGATATCTGACTCAAAGCCACGGGCAGGACTGAAGCGTACTGTAGTTGCCTGACCAGATGCACGCACGGGCTAATTCATGAATCTATAGGACCCTAAGCTTAGCCATATAGGTTTGCAAGCGAAGCCATTTGAGTTCCTGATGCCATTTCGCACTCTGCTTGTTGCCAGGGCGAAGTGCTCATTGATCACAGTCGGACCCTACCCCAGCCCTGCAGGCTGCCGTAATGGCTGCCTGCTCAAATCAGCCAGGAGGCAAGTACAAGCCGGGCCTCTCACCTGCGATGGACAAAGTGCTTCAGAAGCTTTTCGTGGAGTATGGCATCGAGGAAGGGCGGGTGGGACGGGGCGGGGGAGGTCGAGGTGGTACGCTGCAGAACTGATCAGAGCTGATACTTAGCTAAACCTGTGCAAACTTTCGAGGATCGAACGTCTGGCGTGATCACCAACTGGTATCCAGATGGTCAAGGCGAGCTTGCAACTGGTGTGATGATATGTCATGGATATGGGGGACTTGTAGTTTGGAATCTGGATGCATGTGTACAATCTGGATGTTGTTGTTACAGTAATACATTCGAAGCTGCCAAGGAGCTTTTGAAGCCCGCCCCAGGCAACCTCGGAAGTCATCGGCATGACTGCTGGACAGCACTTTTCAGCAGCTTGGCCACCGTAATAGATTGCGACCTTTTCATCCTTTCTCCTTCAGAACCTTAGAGTTCAGCTGTTACATTTTGGCTTCGGGAATCATGTTCTTCTTTGGGGCCCCCATTACAGTTTCGGAGCCCAAGAAAAAGGCACGAACATGTGAGACAACCTGACTCTTCCGCAAGGAGGTGGAGAGGCCTCAGTAGATTGAGAGCATGGCTAATCTGTGTAGATACATAGAAGAACGTGTAGGGATGGGAGAGGGAAGGGAGATTGAAGGCTTTGGGCACGAGCGCATCCTTACGATTGACAACACGCCTTTGTTGCTGGGCAGCAGAAAGCTTGCAGTGCATACTTCAGGCATCACAGCGTGCGTTGGTGAAATGAAGCAAGCTTTATGTTGACAACGTGCCTTGCCTCCCTGCAGAGGCTCATGCAGAATGGAGACTTGTGCATTTTCGGGACGCAAAGGCCGAAGATATTTGGCTTTGCTTTGGCGGACATTTTCATCTCCCTGTCACGGGCGTGGTATTTGCGCTCTCAGAACGCATAGTGTAATGACTATGGTCACGACGCGTTTTATGCCGCCGTACTGCTCAAGTCTTGGCCTAAGATTCCCAACTATGATTGGACAAGGCTGCATATCCACCCTTGTATGCACGAGCCCTCCTGGTACGACTGGTAATTCAGTCACTGCCAACTGAAATGAGCTGAACTGGCACATGATGCTTGGCATGGCCTTGCCAGACATTGTTAGCACGTAGGAAAATTGCCTCCTCATTGCATTGCTGCTATCATGATGCAGCTGAGAATAGTGCGACAAGCACCTGCACGTGTTGCAGGCACGGGGTGCCGATCATGCCTGAGATAACGGAGGGCCGCATCACACTTGTCGTGCCCCTAGACTGCATCTATCGAGTCCGGCCAAATCGGCAGAGTTTCCAAGAAACATCCTGTTGAACGCGGATCCAAGCGCTTGTTTTCGAAACGCTACCTGCCATGCCTGGCAGTATCAGAGGTTTTTCTATCCCGACAAGATGCAGAAGAAAGGCATGTGGCAGACAATCACTGATCCAGACGCTTGGCTCGAGCCGGGCTGTAAGCAAGCACGATGCCCGAATGAGATCATATCAAACAGCTAGCGTTTTGTCCGAAAGTACTGCTGTACAATGCCACGTGGGGAGCTTGCTGTCGCAATCAGACCAGGGCCACGGTACACTCCTATCATGTGTCGTTTATGGGTTAACCGGGCAAAGTTATTACCTGCATTACCTCAGGAAACCATGGAGTCCAGCCGGCCCCTGGGCAAGATGCTGAACAACCACCATCTCAGCCGCTGAGCCTGAACTTGAGCTTCAATTTCTTCCTTTTCACAGGTGCCATCTGCAAGGTTCCAACTACATGTGTATGATGCCACAACCAGTGCAGCAGCTGCAATGCAGGGAAGGGGGATACTGGCACCAGAGCGAGGTCTGTCAGCAGCGTAAGGTTCGAGAACATGGTCAAAGTTTGCAACAGTATTCATGTGACATGCTCAAGTGCATTTTTCCGTGAGGTTGATCGTAAATTACTTTTGCTGCCCTGCTTGCCGCAGCAGTCCAGCCCTGATCCACCACCGTTTGGTCCAAGGTGTTCAGTCCGACCGTTTACATCTGCAGATGAACAGTGAGAAGGACCACTCACTGGAATGACACTGAAAGGATTGTGTGACTCTTTGAGCCTCGATGTCAACATTCTTATGGCCACCCAAAAAAAACATTAGCACGTTTGCTGAGATGTTTGGATACATTCCTTTGAGGTCCCGAGTTCCTGTAGAGCAGTCGCACGGTTCCTTATGATATTTACAAGGTGATAAGTCACCAGCCGGGCCCTCGGTCCAAGGCTTAATCACAGCAACGAAAAGAAGCGGAAGACAGGTCGCCAAAGACATTGGCCGGAATGATAAGCATAACAGCCAAGGACGAGCCACACTGATGACCATGATCTTTGGGCAAAGGTTCACCCTGAAGAAAACAAGAATCTGATCCAAGTTTATCTACATATCTAAGCAAACCTACAGAAGATCCCCATACAGCATTCCATACTCAAACGCAGAACGTAACTACAAATCTTCACCGTCATAAGATCTTCTCGAGGAAGCAGAGAACTGAAATCATATGTTCCCTTAAACTCTGCAGTCTAGATGACACAGTCCTGAATGTTACCTTTTCATATGACGCCTATTATAGACGGTTCATGGGTGGGGCAGGACCAAAAATAGACCTCACGTTCTTGATAGTTTCCCAAAATGAGGGGCCCCCTCATATACCCCAATACATGATAATCTTTATCCACCCAAAATGGTATCCCTAATTTGGGAAATCATCTCATCAGGAGCTGCTTGCCCTGCAGCAGCTTGGAGCCAGCCGTTCTGACGCATCTGCGGCCTGGGCTGCCAGTGGCGGGGACTTGGAGCTCTGGGCCGCAGCACTTAAAAAGTCCATGCCTTTCTAGCCGGAAAGCTTACATCTTTCTTGGATACCCCAGACAGGGAACCCCAAGAAGATAGTAGGAATATAATATAATATCAGGACCCTGGTAGGTATATGTAGGTATATTCCGATTATATTCCTACTATATTCTTGGAATTCCCTGCTTGGGGTTCCCCTTAAAGTCACTTTATTGGACATGCATGGAGAATGCAGTTTGGACGAGGGTTTGGAGGCTTTTGCTGGCTATATGAACTTGACGTGTTCATGTGGGCAGATAGATGTGTTGCAGAACTTCGCGAGACTTCAGCCATTTGTGGGGAAAGCCTTGTACAGACATGTGCTTGTGATAGTCTGTTGCATGAGGGGTGCTCAAAATTGTCGCAATTCCCCTGAGGATTTCCAACATTTGTAGACCTTTGGTTCCGTAATCCTGTGCAGCCACTGTGAAGTCTGCACTTGCGCGCATGATCTGTGTGAGCTTTTCCAGCTTGCGGTTGCCCTAGTGGCTCCCATGGTCAAGGAGCGAGCTGCAGAACTCCTTCTCATGGCTGGCTCTGGAGCGGACCTGGGTGGCTCTGATGGGCTTTCTTGATGCGTGCACTGTTGGAAGAGCCGCAATGTGAGCACTGCCTGAAAGTCAGCCAAAGCACCACATCTGTGGAGAATCAGCTGCATTTAGCCAGAGACCTGTCATCCTTCACGCCATCCTAAGGCCTTACAGACTTGGCGGGTATAGCGCTTCCCCCTCCCCTGACAATCGGGACTGTTGTGACAGCGCGCGTGTTCAGGTCCCAGTCCATCAGATGAACCCATCGCTATCGCACATGTTCCTGCTGCTGAGAGCGCCAAGAGAGGCATTTAGGGTTCCAAGAAAGCACGGGAAGGGCTGGTTCTGGATTCACCGGGAAGTAGTCACACTAATATAGTGTTGTGCTGGAACGCGTGTCCAATGCTTACAAATCTTATTCGGCTTTTGCAGAAAAATATCAGATTTGCCCTCTGGACTGATCCAGGCAACCGCTTCCAGCGTGCAGGCAAGGGCACTGCAGCAATCGAGCTGTGTGATGGCGAAGGCCTCTCAAGGGCCTAGGTTCAACATGGTAGTGTGCAGCTGGTGGACAGAGGATATACTGTTGTGTTGAACAACTATCAGATCCGTGAGATTGTGCCCAGATGTCTAGTTCCTCCTTCTGAAGTAAATATCCCGGAAGCAGAGCCATCGGCGAGGCAGTCTCCCCTCAACGGCAGCGGGATCCACGCCTGCATCAGCGGACACGGAGGTCGAACCTTTGTAGCGCAGTGGTGCATAGAGAAGTTGGTAGGCTGTTCAAGAGCTGTTATTGTATCCTCGCTGAGGACGGTTGCCTGGAAGATGCCTTCATTTAGAGCAGCGGGAAACTTCCAGGAAGATTCACGGAGGTTTTTCGTGGCATAAAGATCCTGCTTGAAAGAGTCAGGGCTTTGGACTTACGATTCGAATTTCTGGTGAGATCCTTCCACACAAGTTTGTGAAAACTTGGGCTTCGATTAGCTTCAGAAACCACAGTCCGAACCAGAATCCAAGGGGTGGGATGTTCGTGGTTGACCCTCATTAATAATTAGCCTGAGCTGTGGTCTACATCACGTCGCAGATCCCCTTCGGAGCAGTTTAAATTTGGGCCTTATAAGATTGACAAAGTGGAGGGTAAAACCCGAATGCCCAAAAAATGCTTGCGCAATCTGGGGGCACGTCATGCCAACGTTTACCTCACCTAACTGTTGCACATGATGGCTGAGAGCGGCCCGTTGCTTAGTGCCAAACCACAGGAGATATTCTCGCACGACCTTTGAGAGGGCTTTTCTTCAAAGCACTGCAATGTTTGCAAATTTCATGTAAATCCGTACGGGGTCCACAATGAGTCCACAAGCCTGACTGTGGAAGGATGAGCTGCTGGCGCGGCGCTTGCAGGAGGAAGAGGAGGCAGGAGCGCAGAGCAGCAAACGTAGAACTGTCGTTCAGCTCCATTCCCCCAAGGGTCCAACGACCCAAATAATAGGGTTTTAGAACCCAAATACTATAGTATTAATGGTATTTGGGCCCTAAAACCCTACTATTTGGGTCCTTGGACCCTTAGGGTTCTTGTTGCCTAATGACATCACGGATAACGACCATAAGGCATAGACATGTCATTTGTCCGCATAGCCCAGTCGGCGCTGCCGAACTCGGCCGAGATGTCTGACTCGGAGCTGGCAGCTTTAGCACTGTTCCCTGGCTGGCAAGGGCTAAAATGGCCCCCTGCATTCTACACTGGGATAATATGCGTTCCTATAACAGTAGGCTTAACGGATGCCAGTGGTCCTAATGATACGGATCAAAGCAATAGCAAAAATGACTTTCCTCGCAGTCAATATCGTCGAAGAAAGAGCGTAGAGGAGTTTCTGTAGAACACAGGTCCTGCAAGCTATCAGGTTTCAATGAAGACTTACGGGCCCCAAGTGACCTAACCTTGAGACACAACACACAAAATGGGTGCAAAACTGGCACTACCTAGACGCCTCAGGCTCCAAACCCATGCATGAGCTGCTTTCGTTCGCTCAGCGTCCTCAAGCACAGAGCTTTACTTCAACCGCTATCTCAGCAGAATTGTGACTCTGATTGGCTGAACTCTGTCCTGTGCCAACGCCACTAGTTGATCTGGCGACTACAGTTGAGCTGCCCCCTCGCCAGCTTCTTTTTGCGGGGAGGTGGGGCTGTCTTGGTGAGATGGATTCGCAGACAGATGAAGCCAGTGTACTAGACGGAGGCAAGCCATTTTCAAGGTGGGACCTCGCAGTCAGGGGATTGAGAGCATCGTGAATTACTGGGGGTCGGGCGCTAACATCACAATTGCAACCACAACTACCGCAGCACCGATGAAAACGGAGCCAGTCAGTGGCCAAGGACAAAAATGGCGATATCAACAGCAATTCAGCCTAGTTGGGCTTGGCCCCTAGGCATTTCGATGAGATGGAGGCCGCCAGCAATGCACTGGACCCATCACTTCTGGCGGCGCCGCTTTCTCACAACTGTCCGGTTCAGTGGTTCGGGTTCAGGGCGTAGGCCTGGGGTTCAGGATTTAGGCTTGATGCTGGCAAAGACCGCAAATTCCGGCAATGACAGAATGCGACCTCTGCGGTAAGCAGCTGGTGGTATGTAGGTTAGGGATGTATGGCTGCCCAGGGTTTGCGGGCCGTTGCTTGGGGTTTGATTCGTCACCGTTCCATTTTATGTTTTGGAGGCCTATAGTGGATTGGAAGGTCACGTAGAAATCTGATTTGCACTGGACTTCTGAGGCAGTTCCAGGAGTATGAAAGCAAGCCCAGGCCCCAGTACGTACACGACAACAGCCTGTGAGTTACGAGAGCAGCACGTAGGCTTCAGATGTCTGGAGGCTTCTGCTTGGACAATGGTGCAAGGGAGCGATTGGGGGCCATGGTGTGTAGTGTGGCACAACAAAGTAGCGGCACAACAAAGTAGCGGCTGTGACACGAAGGAGGAGTGCCGTCGTTGCAGCAGTCACCACACAGAGCCACCAATGCTACGCATTAATTTCGCCGCGTGTTGGCTCATGGTCTAGCATTTGCACGCACCAGGCCAAATACAGATACCGCAGACTCAGAGCCCATGAGCTACAGGTACTGCAAAAGGTTGCCCTCGCAAGGATCCATGAGATTTGAATCGAGCTACCTGCTGTTTGACCAGCTTCAAAATAATCTGTCAGCAGTTGCGCTCACAGCATGACGCCCGGTGCAGACGACGGCGAAGTACTCAATCAGCCACTTGTCTGTAGCTTCGTGCAAGTACGACAAGTCGGTGCGCGAGACTGAGGTCCTCTGAGGAGTTATCGCTGATCCTCAAGGGCTCTTTGGCATCCCCATGGCTGGTGCACAGGGCGGTCTTCAGATTTTTGACACGTGACGAGATGAGGGCTGGGAGCAGTTGCTTGAAGCTTGTATGCCAGAGGGCGTTGGTAGGGGTTGGGAGTCTGGCATTCCTCACTCAGTGCCTGGCATCAGGAAACGATGGGCTCAAGAAGGCAACAATCTATGCAGAATCCTGCCGTGCCTTTGCGGCAATGTGGGAGGGAGCAGGCAGCAGGTCAAGCGAATGTTCCGGAACATCAGCTGCTCTTGACCTGTCTTTCTGGTTAATAGTAGCTGGCAGGGTTTGCTTGCCGGTGATAAGACCTTTGGCAGAAGAGGTGCGCTAGCATGTGCCCAAACAAAGCTATGACACATGCCGCCAGTCCTCCCATATGCGAAACCCGCATGCCTGGGATAGACATGGTTGTTTGAATTGTTGGAAACTCCGGAGATTTAGGTCGTTTGGGCTTCCCCGTTGAGCCGGCCGTCGCTGTTTGGCTGCGGCTAGGAGGCTCTTGTCTCCAGGCTGTTGGGCTCAGGGTTTGTTGCGATCCTTGAGCCTTTGTTCTAGTCAAGGTACAAGACTTAGGCTTTCAGCAGCCCGGTAGTAAGGGATGCTCCTGAAGAACGATGGTTGGTTTCACAAGTAGAGGCGAAACCAGCAGCAGTGGTGTTGTTGTTCTTTTTCCAGAGGACCAGCCTCTGGTTTCCGATCATCGTTGCTTCAATTCAACGACATTTCTCATGACCCAAAGCGCTTCGAAAGGCATGCCTGTACTCGACCGACCCCCCGGTGCAAGTGCCCAACAAGTTTTGCTGCGCGGGACTGCTTTAAGAATCCTTTTGGTGGAAGGTGCCATGTGAGAGCTGCCTCTTGCCAGCTTGCGACTTCTTGGCGCAGAGCGAAGGCCAGATGAAGCTTGACTTCCCTGAACAGAGCATGGAGCACAAGTCAAAGAAGCGTATAGTGATGGCGCTGCTGTCTCTGCCGCTGCTCCTCCTGCTCTTTCTCCTTGCTGCTCCTGCTTCTGCTCCTGCTGGTGCTGGTACTGGTCATGGGAAGGGTGATGGAAACGGTATTGGTGCTTCTGCTTGGTGCCGGCAGCGAGGGCAGGAGGGGCGGTGGCGGTGGGGGAGGCGGCGCTTGTGTCAGGGGTGGAGATGGCAGCAGTGGCAGTTGGAGGAAGAGCAAAAAAGGCAGTGCAACTGACAGAAATCATTGCAAAAGCCGAAGGACCTGCATGGTGGGTCTAGCACCTTGTAATGTTACCGTGACATTAAGAAACCCGCCCCCCCGAACTTGTTTTGCGATTCGGGCTTATGGAAGGGGGTCTCAACAATAAATGCGGGTGGTGGCGGTAGGCTAGGTCCTAGGTAGTGCAGCTCGTAGTACCAGTAGTACAAGTGAAAGGAAATCTAATAAAATCGGGATATTTCGGGCCGGAACAATGTATTATTGCCACCCCTTTATTATTGCGATTTGGACCTAAGTAGACCTTGTTGGGCTCAAAACTTGTTAGAACGCAAATTTGATTGTGCGGGATTTTTCCGGTCCGGTGACAAAATGCTATTGCCACCCCCTTTATTAATGCTATGGTCACATTACGAGTAATCCCGTCAGTACTTTCAAAGTTAAGTCATATTGCGTTGAGACGTCTAAGGCCTGTGACTTCACAAGTTGAAGTGCATGCAGTGTGCTTCGACCTACCCATACATTCCCAAAACTTATACATCCGAGAAGGGATGTGGACAATGGTTTTGGAAGAAAGCAGCTCCGACTGAATTTTGTAGGCTGGTTTTGCTGCTAGTGCGGGGCCCTCGCCGGCAGGCCTCAAGCAGCTTGGGTTCCGGCCTTCATATGCAGCACGCGGTACCGGCAATGCGAATGCGTGTCGCTGCCGCAGAATATGTGCTTGTGGATCCGAGATTGCAGGATTGAGGTTGCGGGTTTCTCCACGCAGCTATCAACGCGGCGGGATTTTGTGTTGGGGCCGGTGCGCAAGTCCACTTGCTTTCCGAGGCGCATCCTGCGAGACTTGGTCTGCACGCGGACATGAAGACATGAATTCTGAATCCAGCTACTTCAGGTAGAGTATGTTTAGGCATTGAAGGTATGAGAACAGCTTTCTGCTTCGGAAGTCGCATCATATTCGCTCAGCATGACACTCAAGCTATACCTTTGAAGTACGTGCCGTCCGACCATAGGATATATAGCTATATGCATACACATAAATACCCTGCAGCATGCGCACCAAGACTACTAGTGACACTCTGGGATGCTGCCTGTGCAGGGAAGTGTCATTCATGCGCGTGTTGGAACTACTCTAGGCAGACGGAAAAAGTACGCGCCAATGACTTCTGATCAGCAGCCAGACTTGTGCAGGTGTGAGCTGGTCAACTTAAATTGTCCGCTGGCAATTGCCTTCCTGCAGCTGTAGGATACGTTCTTGAGCGGAACACATCTTTGGAGAGCCTCGACTTGGATCACGCAGGAGCCATTTTGTGCCTTGGTTGTTCCAGTCATGGCAGTGTTCTCAACATCTTCGAGATGGTAGTGCGACGGGTTGGCGAGGCCCATCGTAAAGAATCTGAGAAGCAGACGGACAGAAAAGAGCAGCGAATACGTTTCAAGTGGGTCGTCGCTGCGCAGGAATAGACAGCGATGGTGTTGCCGACCTCTGCGAGGTCCTGCTCCTGTGCGCGGGTATAAGCACGGGCGGACTTGCACAGACAGCTGCGTGCATGAGATGGTGCCTGACAGCAGGGCCTGCGCCGGAACAAGACGCTGAAGATTTTGAGCCTCAGGCCAGCCGGGAGCCTTGCAGAAATCACCAAGTGCTTGCAGATCGGCATTCTAATTCTGTGTCTTTTCAAGCGGAGATCTCGGGAGAGCTCTCATTTTCAGCATTTGCTACAATTGTAAGCCTTGTCTCGCGGAGCTGGCATCCCATTGCACAACGCTTGTCTTCTAAGCTCTAAAAGTTAGCCAGCATCCACGCGGAGCCAATGATTGACCGGATAAGAGAACTTTTGTTTCAAGGTGCCTGCGTAAGGAAACAGAAAGGATGCTGTGGGTATGCCAGCAAAACGACTGACAAATCAGAGGTCCCCTCTCAGCCTGGATTGTGTTGCTGTGTGCCCCGACCTTTGCCCGCTGACATCGCAGATGCCATGACTGTGCCTGACAGGGGAAACTATCTCGGCCCCAAGGCTGGGAATGGCCCTTTTTCATGTTTGGTGGGCGATGCGCGGGTGCTTCACATTTGTGCTTGGCGTTTCGTCTTCAGAAAGCTCAGCTTGTCAGTACAGCAGCAGACTGCACTGCCGGACACTTCTACTGAGGACTTAATCTCTAGATTACTGAGGTCAAGCGAAAGTTGCCCAAAGTGCTTTAAACATAGCACATCAGCTTAATCCTAATTCCTCCTTTCCAGAAACTACAAGTACCTCCACATGATGGCAGGGCGGTCAGCTGCTCTCCAATTTGGTGGCAGAGCTGCTTAGTCTTAGCATTTGTGATCAGCCGTGTAGGGCCGCAGGAGTGCACTGCATGGTTTGGGTATGAAGCTGTGGATCTGCACACAATGAGACACCAGGCCATGCACCAAAGTACTCTTGGATTGACTTGCGGACTCGGATCCCCCTCGCCGGAAGCCGAATCTAAGTCTGCCCTTGCGTCTCAGTTTGAGCAGGTTAGCAATCTATGGGCTCCTTGACCTCCCACCCCCATTTGCGGCCTCGAACCTCATAATCACAAGTAGTGAGAGCTCAGTTAGATGTTTTTCTGAAACCCGCAGAAGTTGAAAACCTTGCGAGCTGAGGCTGCTGGATGAAGCTGGACCTGGAGGTCCTTCCTCCTCTCTTCATGCTTTCCGTGAGAACTCGTTCCATCATTGTTATTACTTACAATATACCACAACAATGCTTGCTCTATGTAGCATTGCTAGCTGCTGCTACAACTGCTCTGCAACTCGCTCTGCCTTCCCTTGGGCTGGGCAGTGGCAGGACCTAGCTCTTACTTTTTTCAAAATAGCAGGCTTACTGGTGGTTAGAAGGGATGAGGGAATATATAATCCCTACATCCCTATCTGAATACATGCATACCCTTATTCCCTGCTAACCCCCAGTTGCCGGTTTCTTGGGAGTAACTGTCTGGCCTGTTCCCAGGCTCTACCAGCCTTAGGCTGCTTGACGTCTCAGCCTGCAGCTTGGCCTGGAGAAGATTCCAACAACATGGAGTCTTTGAGTCTTTTCTATATGGGTCGAGATACATGACGAGTGCGCAGATGCTTTGCATCTGTGAGATGGCCCATGTTATTTGGAGACCTCTGTGCCAAACAGCATTCGTTGACAATTTGAGGGCTAGAAGCGGACATTGCGTTGAAGCGCGGCAAACACGCATGTGGATCAGTTGTTATACAAAAATGACACGGCTTTTTTGAAATGTAATTGTGCTTTTGTCAGTGAACGAAAGAAAGTTTACGTACCGTCAGACTGAACAACGGGTGCGCATTTTGGCCTGCGAGCTTGAGCAGTCTAGTGTACGCAGCCACATTTTCACGGCGAAGGCGTCTGAAAACGGACTGCAGCCTTGAGGCTCCATTGGCTCCGGCTGCGTGCGTCAGCTGGCCCAGGCTCAGCATCAACGACTACGAATTGCTCCCATTGCTACTGCTGCTACTGCTGTTACTGCTGCTGCTGCTACTACTACTACTACTACTACCATTATCATTGCTACTACTTCTTCTTCTAATTTTACTTTAGTTCCACCAAAATAGCAAAACAGAAGTGCTCCTATTACTACTACTACTACTACTACTACTACTACTCCTCCTCCTCCTCCGCTATTTCTATTACTGCTATATGAGTGCTGCCAGCAACATGCTTGAGGTGGTCGGCATTAAGTCCATCTACTCGCGGACGGTTGCCTCAACTCAGCTCCCTGGCCTAGAGAAAGAAGCTTCTAATGTGAATTCTTAAGACAGCTACGTGTATGTACGACAAAGAAGATGCTGCCAGGGTCTTCGCTACCTTTTCCAGACCACCATGTGGCTATTTCCGCATGTTTTGCAACATGAGTCGCGGGTTGCTTTCCAGCTGAAGCCTTCCGCAAGCAGATTGAAGGCAGGGAGCACCTCTGCTAAACGTGGCGGACAACTTCGAGACGGAAGTGCCTAGCTTGATGATTGACCGCCTTCACCTACTACTATAGTAAGTCGTAGCGGGCTGTAATTCGTGCACTTCGCATCCTGACTTCCTGCATGTACTTCATGCATGTGACATGCGTCAAAAAACTCCAGAAGCTGTAGCACATTGAAAGCTTTCGGAGCTGCCCAGGAGCTGTGGAATGCCATCACGCACGGTTTTATGTTCTTCCTGTGTCTTGGTCTCTCAGATCAGGATTTGCTTTTGGTGGTGTAATGGGTCGTTCAGAGACTACTTCGTGGGAGTGAAGGCTGATAGAAAGAGTTGGGGCATGCTGAACTTTTTGTGCCGCTTGCAGCAAAGTAGGCAGATGTGCGATTCATGGATTGAGCGCCAAGGTCACTCTTCGGGACAATCTACCTTCTATACCAGGCCCTGTTGCATTGTCAGTCCTTTGACGTTGGCTCCTGAGCCCCTGGTGAATTTCCTAGACTTGCATTCTAGAAGTTTCATCCGCAGTACCAGAGTCCAGATGTAGTTTCATCTTTTGCATCTGGGAATTCTGATGCAGACCTGACAGGTGGCAGATAGTCCAGTGCACCACATCTGGGGCACTGCGATCTTTTGCTTTGGCCTCATCTTTTGCTTTGGATCCTCGACATTGCCCCTTGGACTAGCAGAGAGGCCCTGTGTAAACCAGCTTCGCAGTTCGCTGGCAATGGATAGAGCAGATAGCTGGAAGGGTCCTAGTTACAAAGCGCAGCGCTGTCCCCTAAGCCTTTTTTTCTGTTGCCCAGAGGACGCAGCTCATGCACACATTTTGTGCCTGTGCGGACACACGGCTTCAAGCAACAGTCATGACTTTGATTTTGCCGACATTTAAGCAATCTTAGTGGCGGTGGCACTGCATATTCTGTTTTCGCCGCAGGCAGGAACGTAACAGGAATCAGCAGCCTAGCCCGCACCCCGAGAACCCTTTTTTAGCCGCTTGTTGCTTGCTGAAAGAAGTTCAACTGCCTTCGCCAGAGCTCTCATAAGGTGCCCGGGCAGGATTAGGCATTTTCTTAAATAGCAATGCGGATCCAAGCGCATCTCGACGAACGCTCATGCCTGTTTGTGCAGGTATCACTCCCTGTTCCTGTACCCCATGGCCGCGCGAGTGCTACAGGTGCTGGACCACGCAGCGGCTCGGAGAGCAATGTCACCAAGCCTGGCTGTTGCCCAGCGATGAACGCATTAAAGCAGAAGGTTCAAGGCCAAGGAAGATCGTACAGCACAAGACGAACATGGCATAGTTACGTACCTTCCAAACATCAGTATTTTACGCTTTGTCATCCCTTGAGCCATCCTTCATATACCTTGTTAGTCCTGACGAGAGTTTGAGTACTGCCCGGCTGCTGGAGGCAATTTATTTTCTCATCGCTGGAACCTACACGCCTTTCCTTCTCTTCTACTCGGCAGCTTGGTCAGCATGGAGCAGGCAACATGGCAGGTCCATCCAGTTCGCTCCACGCCTGGTTGCTGGCAGTTGACGCATTTGCAATGCAGGTAGCAATGGCCATCCTGCCTCTCAGCCAGCTTGTTGCAAGCATGCAGCATGGACTCTGCTTTGTCAGCCAGGGCAGAATGCTTGTAACCTCGGAGTCTGCGCAGACAGTCTTCCGAGCCCTCCGCAACCCACTCCGCCCCGAATAATGAAGTCGACAGCACGGCCGCGCAGCTGGGGCAACGAAAGTTGCTCGTAAGGACACCCCGATGCATGCAGACCTGCTGAAGGCAGCATCTTGCCCTGAACGTGTTTATAAAGTGGCTTGCTGCTCCTTGATCTTGCCCATTGGAATGTGCGGTTGACGGGATGATCTAGAAACAGGTTAACAGCGTAGGTGGTATTTGGCATCATGCTTGGTTGTAATCTCGGTGGTCATGAGCGAGTCAAAACCAAAGGCTTGTAACAAGGGCGGGCCCACACTCGCGACAGACCCCATTTATAATGGGTATGTAACACGGGCACGCCTGGCGCGACAAGCCCCAATACCATGAGTATTCGAAGACAAGCATGAAGGGGATGGTTTTGACTCACACCCAAGTAGGCCCTAGCAGCCGCGCATGGAACTTGCATTTTCCACGATGAGTCAAGCATTGCCAGCGTTGCCTGTTGCATGTAGTGGGTTGCAAAGAGTGGGGAGCATTGGTACGCCCTCAGTGCGTTGGCTTGATTTTCACGGTTGCCATCTAAGGAATGGATCCTTTGCTGGTTGGGCATTGTCACACACATCTGCTCCCAGTACTTCGAGTGGGGTAAATCTGTGCTTAGGATGCACTGCAATCGCAGCATTGGACGTCCACTCTCTCAGTGGCATCAGCTGTAGGGTCATCAACTGCGCGAATCCATGCCCATGTTTCAGGGCGGCGGCGTTTTTCAAGTTGACCCCGAAGACTTGTCCTCTCAATCTTTCATGCCTGGTTAAGGTTCCCGCAAGCACCCGCTGCACCCAATTCCGAAACAAATTGCCCATCTTCGAACGACAGTAAAGTAATGAGAGCAAGATTTCCCCTCAAGGGAGCGACCTATGAGGGACTGCAGACAATTCGTAAGGAGTTCCAATGGTTTTGGTCCGAGTTCAGGTCGCAGTAGCAAGCGTTGGCCAAATACAATAGTATACAATAGTGTTAAGCTGTCAGCTATGTACCTGGCTGAGTACCTGGCTGAGATTCGAGAGATTCTGCTGCAGGTGAGACATCGTTGAACGTATCAGCAGCCGGTAGAAGAACCATTTTGACCAATTGCATTATAGTTGCATGTGTATCAATGGCTAGTGATGCCCGCCGATACTTCTACTTCTTGTATAGCTAAGCAGCAGTTTTAGGTTTGAAAGGATTTTGATGGAAGTGATACTGGAACAGCCCAGGAATGCCACGTAGTCCGCGTAGGCACGGTAGTAACAGTGTGTCCGCATAGTTCGTTCCGTTGGGAAATTTGCAATCCGAGTAGTTGGCGCAGGCATTCCATGTCAGTATAAGAAATTGATCTGATCAACAAATGGTTTAGCCGCGCCCCCGAAACTATGCTCAACTGTTGAAAAAGGGCGCCAGAAGCAGGTGCCTTACCTCACTGGCGAGCTGCTGCTTTACTTGGCTATGGGCTGGGCAGCAGTTCTAGCATGGGACCACCGGGCTGATTTTGAGAACTTAGGGAGGTATAGGGGTGCTTCACGTGTTCCAAAAAGAATTGTGGTCAGTCAAGCAGCAGCCTGGCCAAACGACACCAACCATGATATTGTGGTGAGTGTCAGCCTAGGATTGCGATTGAAGTCTGTTGTTTGGTTTTCTGAGTCCACGGGGCTTACGAAGTGGCCGAGCCCAGAAGCCTCAGCCTGGCACGTCAAGTTCTCAAAAGTGCCACACGGCAATGTCGGGCCTGAAGCTTTCCAAGTCTTAGCTCATCTCAGCTACGAGCATGGCCAAGTCCTGTATGATTCATGACGAGGATCGGCTGAGCAGACCGACTGACCCTATGCCAAATGTTGACATGCTTGCAAATGAGCCGCCTGTGCCAGAATACGCAAGAAACAGCAAGTGTAGAGAAATGGCCCAGGATACCTTCATCAATCAGCTTCCTGGTGCCTGCTGGTCCTGGCTCATGGCCGGGGGGACCCCTGGCTGGATATTCATACAATTACCAGTTCACTAAATGGCACACTGGTCATTGCTATTATTTTTTTTGCGTGCGTGACCTGTTGGATTTGACTCATGACCAGCGGTCGCAAGACCGCGCCGGGATAACCTGTGAGCTTTGAGAATACCACTCAGCTCTTAAAGCTGCTTGTGTGGCGATGATCAGTGTCGGCCTCCATTGAAGTGCCTGCGGAAACGAACGGGACCTCATCTAGACTCTAAGATTATCAGTTGCTGCCCAAGCCTGGTGGGTGCTGGAAGAGGTGGGAGAGATCTGCAAATTTGCCCTTCCGCTTCTGATCTTCTACTATGTCGCACCGTGCTCACACAATTTGTAGTCAATCTGCGTGTGGTTAAGGGGCAGACAAGTGGCCCTCAGTCAATATCATGTCCAGATTCGGGATGGTACAGCATCTCGTGAGCATTTTGCCTGAATCCCCTTGCAAACCTTTATACAGAGGTGATCCTACACATCAAAAGTCATCAACAAGCCGCCCAACCTAATGGAGCAAAGAGATCGCACTCGGCTAAGGCTGCTTTACACAGCCGGTGTGCCCTTCTTCGTGCTTGCAGACTACCGGTGGGAGCCCTACGCATGCAGCCACACACATGGACCTTTATCAGCTGAGAGCTTTGCAAGCCAGAAGTGATTTCAAGCCGGCCTTTGCTTGTCGCGGCTGCTTAGAGATGGCATTAGGGGACTCTTTCTCTTGATCGAAGAGAAAAATCCAGAACTCATTTCAAGCCGGCCTTTGCTTGTGGCGGCTGCTTAGAGATGGCATTAGGGGACTCTTTCTCTTGATCGAAGAGAAAAATCGGAATTCGGAGATTGCCGTGGAACTAGCCTGGGTTGCAGACATGGAGATCATGAGTCCGCAAGAGGCACTTGGCCTGTCAAGCTGGTCCATGCTTCTTGTTCCACAACGCTTGAAAGGCCAATCTACCACGTGATTTGGCATCTCTTTGTTGCTTTCGCCGCCATCTGCCACTGGTTTGTCCAGGCCTCAGCTTATGACCCTGCGCATGCGCTCTCGTGAGCTGCATATCATTTTCGGCCATTTCCTCAATTAGCATGCTCGGTCCTGCTGTTATGCAGCATCGATGGTTTCAGTGTTGGAGCTCTGAACTCTCCATCGAACCCTGAACTGTTTACACGGCAGACCCCTTCGGCGCCACGCACTGTAAGACAATCCTCCTACCCTTATTCAGTCGCCCCAAGACCCCGCAACAACACAACAGACATTGAGGCGGTCAAGGAAGCAGCGCTGGATGCTCGGCTACACCACGCAGTAGGGCCCTTCGGGCCTTTCGAATGGTGGATCGAGCCCTGGCCGGCAGAATGTGTCGAATGCTATAGATTCTGGCATCTCAGATTTGTGTTGAATGGCTTTGAAGGAACGCTTTCACGAGCTGGTCAACGAGACGCAAGATCATGGACTCTACAGGTGGCCGAGGGGCGTCACCCTTCCGCTATCTTCAGGTAGAGCATGTAGATTTCTCCATCGCACATTTCTCCGGAATTTCTCCATCCCAAATGAAGCCACCATCAGTCAAGCAGACGCAGGCTTGATCAATGTGTTCAGAAACTCAAGTGCTGCCAGGACGCTTGTGGACCACATGAGCTTGCTTCCCAACTTCACGGCGGAAGTCAACAGGACAATTTGCACTGGACGTGCGGGCCAATGCATACCAGCTTGAATCGGCCCGCTCTGCAAAGAATCAGTCGTTGTGAGCTTCAGCAGTTACAAACGACACGTGGCAGAGTGCACGAACGTTGCCAATACGGCCTGCTCTTGATTCGATCGTGGCGTTCAAGCCTCTAACCTCCAAGGGGGGTGGCAGGGTGTGTGCTGTGGATATCTGGAACCTGGTGCCCGGGCTTGTGGCCATAAATCTTTCCTGCAGGTTTTGGCGCTGTTGGAGGTTTGCTCGTGGATTGCCACACAAATCTTAATGCAACAACTTAGAAATTAGGAAGCCAACCTCTTCATACTGTGTTTTTGCAAGAGTTGCCCTTTGATAGGTTCCGGATATCCAGAAATAATATTGTTCAGGTGCACCTTTAGTCTCGCGACACCTCCCCTGTACAGGAGCGCAGCGAGAATCATGAGGAATAATCGTTTCTGCCATGCTTTTGTGTCCATGAGCGCGTAAGTCCATGGCGCGGTTGAATTTTGACTTACCTGAGAAGACGGCCCTGGCCCGCAAGCGTGATGTTTAGGCTCCACTCAACGATTACCTATCCTCCCGTTGCAATTTTCGGACTAAGGCTAACGATGGATGATGCGGAAAGGTGGATGCTTGGATGGACATTTGAAGCGGGATGTACTCGGACTCCTGCAATAGTCGCCGAAATGGCAAAAAGATGCTGGTACAGCCAGCGCATGCCGCTGCATGCATGAGGTGACACGTTGCGTAAGAAATGGCAGAAGCCTCGTCCTGGGGTGTCGGAACTTCTTTCAGCTAGAAGGATCTACAGTGCAGCTACAAGTCACCGCAAACACCCACACATGTCGCGACCAGCCTTGCGCGTGATTGTTCCTTGTAGTTTCAGTTCCCCTGTACCGGCCAAGTATATTCACAAAGGAATGGCCAGGGCGACTTGATGCACTCACCATTCTCGCGCGAACATCTCAGCTTAGAGAGGCTTGGCAGCACTCAATGCCACCGTCGAAACCTGCAGTTGTTCTGCAGCAAGCTGTTGTCGTGTTCGGAGGGCTATAGCATTTTTTAGGGGATGTTGAGAAGACTTGTGCACCGTTTACGGCATGTTTACGTGGTTTCGACATCAATTAGCTCTCTTTTTGCTGACGGCTGCTTACTGCCCAAGAGCTTCCCAAACACCCTGTCGCATAGCATTTCCCATGCCAGAAGCCAAGAAATCTGTGTTCAGGACAGGGAGCAACAGACAAAGCACCCAATCTAGTGATGGCAGCTGGAGTTGTGCCTGACTGAGGAAGATGGACCCAGTGACGCTCTACTCAGTGCCATCCTCAGCTGAAACATCACGCCTAGGGAACTCTACGTCTGGATTTGCGTGCTTCTAACCAGTGCTTCCTCTTCTCTCAGCAGGCCACCTTTGGCTTCCAAGTCATGATCTACGCTGCTGAGAGCAAGATAGTAGCAAGCGTTGCAGCACAAGACGGCGAGGTCGGCCACGGCGACATGCTGGAGAAGGTCTAGCAGTCTACTGTAGCACCCAATCTCTGTCATGTTGGGCTGGCTCGTGCATCCGGCAGCTAGCTGAAAGATAAGAGGCGGGCAAATGAAGAGAGCAAATGGTACTGGATCTCTAGAGAACCCGCAGAGGTCATTTAGCTTGAGCATTCCGAATTTATTGCGTTTGCTCTAGTGCTGGAAGGACTTTTGGGAGATGTTGCAATGCCATTCCGTGAGGCATCCTGCGGGGTTACGGACTTGAGGATTGGTCAGGTTTTGCAGGAGATGATGAATTGATATGATTGGTGAGTTTCTGAACGGTTGCAAGCTCTTTGTGGCAAAGCTGCGGTTTGTTTCCATGAGACTGGAATTGGTTTCAACAAATTTTCGGACCTGTAATCCTACCTTGCAATTCTTCACCGGCAAGTTTTGCCTGACTCTGCTGCCTGCAGTCTGAAAGAAGTTGACAGAAGCACTCTGACAGAAATCCTGGGTGAAGGTTGATAAAGCTGCAGCATGGTGCGCACATTTTTTCAATGGGACGCACAGCAGAGCGCTCATCCGAAGTTGAACATTGTAAGTATGCAGATCTCGCTGCGTGTTTGCTGTCAGGGTGCCAAGTCCCATCGCCCCTCCAAGTCCAAGCCAAGAAAGTCGTCATGCGCAGGGTCCTGTACGACATTCGGCCAACCGATCACAGGCACGGTGATTCACTTGCACAGTGCCGTCAGCTTCTTGGGGGTACAGATCCTATCTGATTGATTTCATGAGAGTTGTTAGCTAAAGCTGACACGCAGCAGGAAAACGCGCTGTTCAGCTCGTCTCATGAGAGTAAGAGCACACTCGTATAGGAACAAAGAAATGGCGGTGTTTCTGAGTTAAACCTAGACTCGAATTCCTTACTCCGTCCAGAAGCGGCTAAGTACAGATCTCCAGCAGCTATAGCACAAAACCGGTCAGCAGTCGGTTTCTTACACTGGCTTCTAAGACTTGGGAACGGCCTGATCCTTCCCCTGTCAAAGACTTCTTGAGAAACTGTCTCTTCGTGAGGGGCGAGCTCTACTCCCGGCACCAACGCTTCTCAGTTTCGGCGCTGCGGATGCAATGTCAGGGCCTCAGCCCTTTAAGAGAAGTGCTGTAGGGCATTCTTGTGGACGCTCCAAGGCCGCTCGCGTGGGATCTTCTTCAAGTCCATGCCGGTGGGGCGTGAGGCTGCATACGGGACGCTGGCGCACATCAGGACACAACCAACTTGCACAGCTGGTTATTTATGTTGGGCTCATTAGGAGGGCTCCCAAATGGAATCAGCAAGAGTCGACGCAATGGGCTCCACACCGTGGTCATTTCCTTGCGCTGTCCGGGATATCTTTTTCAGTGGTTACTTGAGCCGCAAGCAGTTAAAGATGTCAGTGATCTGCAGAGGAGCGACGAGGGCCGCCATACCTTGGTGGAGCTTGCATGGCAAGCAAAGAGGCTAGATGGATAGAAGAGCAGCATATGACTTGTACTGGGCTGCGTAAGTATGCGGCAGAATTCTAGTGACAGCTTTGTGGGTCAGAGGTAGATGGGATGTTGTTTCCAAAGCTGAGCTGACAAGTTCAGTGAGCATGGATAGCTTCGGACCCAAAGAATGACACAGGCCAAGATTGCATGAAAGACCCGTTATGGCCAAGTGGGGAACTTGCCTGTCCGGTCTTTGCACAGGAAACGCACAGCCTTCATGGGTAGCCAGGACCTCGGAAGCGCTGCTCTTCTTTCGATTCTCATAGTCAAATCATTATCGAGCATTTCCACAAGAATGGTTGTAAATGGCTGTTTTTCGATGCCTTACATGATTCGTTTCTTGTTCTGTTTCATTGTTATTTCTAGCCTCCCTAACAGCTCAGGTGACGAGCTGTGGAACCATGCACGGGCCTCGAAGTAGAAAAGGTGGTAGGATTTCTTCGAGAAATCCCGTAAGTGATGACGTTATTTAGTTCCACAAGCGCGGCTAGGATTTGCGCAGGAATCTCCAGCTGCGTGTCACTGCGGTTGGTTTGTTAAACGCTCATGCAAGCAACATTTTTGGACTAGAAGTTCGGTGCACATTTTTGGGATGTGCAACTGGGATTTGCTTGACTGCATAATTATCATGAAGGTGCGCTTTGCCAACCACTGTGTGGGGGTCACACTGTGCCGTGTGGAACAGGGCTAGATGCACGAACTGTGCGGGGACCGTCCTCACTTGTTGCGTACTGTGCCTGGGGGTCTGTACATACAACCGAAATGCAAGGAATTTGTTGTTGGGGAGTCTGAGGCGTCTGATATTGTAGGCCGAGCCATGAGTAGAGCTGCAAAGGCTTTGAGGATTCTTTTGAGGAGCCCTAGGCCTACGCATGGCTGCGTAGAGCTTGAGAAGCAAAGGCTAGTAGACGGGACTTGCACAAGAAACAGTTCCGATCTTACAAGCTGTCCTGCAAGAGGTTCAACAAAGAGCAGGGGTAGCACAAGAGCACATTGTACTGGCCACGCAGCAAGGCGAAAGCCTTCGTCTCTTCCCTCCCTCTCTCTTTCTCTCTCTGGTCCAGAATCCGCTGCCCGTGACAATGTGCTGGGCAGGACAACCGTCAGGTCATAGCAGAGGAGCTGGCGAAAGCAGGCCAGTCGAGCACGTTCAGAGCTTGGGGCTTCTTTATTGTGACAGTGACAGCTGAGAGCTATGTAGGTATATATATATATATACATATTATATATATATACTATACATATATATATATATATATTGACCGCGGTTTCGGTCCTGTGAAGGACTGCGCGTAAATTTTCATGGCCTTTGAGGCTAGCATGATGGCCAGCTGTGTTTCTGAGGTAAAGATATTCGCAGAGCGGCCCCAACTTTGTCAACTGACGGGCAGATAGTAAAACTACTTCAAGATTTCTGCATACCTGAAGTCTGACGCTAACCAGGGCATACAGTGGAGCACGTTCGCAGTGACGGCTCGACTGAGCGCCATACACTGGGGTGGCGTGCTCAGATTGCAGCCCAGACAGATCATCAGGAAGCAGTAGGTTTTGGCGAGATTTCCACGCACAAGTTTCTCTGGAACCAGTGCATGGGGCGTTGGGCCCAGCTCAACTACAGAAAGCAGTGTTTCAGGACGGAGTACCCGGACTGGTTGGTCCGCGAGGAGGCATGCGGTCTTCTTCTGCACTTGGACAAGCTTGGCCCTTCTTGCCCTCTATGATGTACTGCCGCGGTGTAGTATGTTTGGGGAGGTGCAGCCCCAAAACGTGCCGCAAGTTAGCCGCACTAGTATACTGTCTAGGCCGACTGAAGCCATTCTTTATGAAGTATACCCCTACACTTCCCCCAGGCCCCTACCCCTGGGACCCTTTGACCCATGATATGGGTATGCTGTGTGAATCCTCGAGTTTGCTGCGGGTAAGGTAAGGTCTTGACTGGCCTTGACCTCATGTTTCCTGGAGGAGCGGCTGAAGTTGCTCGAGAAGAAGCGGCAGTCCGGTGAGGCTCTGCATGATGGTGTCGGTGTTTGTTGGATCAGCCCATTGGGTTGAACCATGTTGGCTTAAATCTGCTACAATAATCAGTTGTTGCATGTATTCTCGTTTTGTGCCTTTGCCAATGCTCGGTAGGTCATTGATAGACAACACTGCCGTAAACTGTTCAGGAAGTGCTGCAACAGATTCATATATAGGATTTTGGTTCGTGTTCACAACAGCCGAGAAGGGACGGTTAAAGTTACCTAGTGGTTGAGCATTACCTTTAGTCAAGGACCTTCAGCATGCAGGACCACCACGGCTGCCACGACCACTCAGTCTTGTGATTTCCTCATAGGAACATGCTGGCCAGGCTGGCAACCAAGTCCAGAAATCTCGAGTGCAACGGAGCTCAGAGGACGCAGTTTTGACACACATCACTGATGCAGGCAGTTCTAGTGGCAGACAGGATAACAAGATGCCAGGAACAACAAGTGCCTGCGACTGCGATGTGTTCACTTTGCAGTTCTTTTAAGAGGAAACTGCAGACAACTTTCATTGCTTATGGGGCTGACAAATAAAAGTTCTTAGAGCAAGCTGGGCCAATACATGTCCCTATAGCTTGTTGTGTAAATGGAACCTTACGCAGGCAGTGGCCGCGCGACTTGCACGTCCAGCGGATGAGATGGTACTCCGCTCAGATCTGAAGTAGAACGATGTGAGCTATAGTCTAAACTCCTAGTATCCCCGTTAATAACCCTAATACTCCCATAAATAATCCCTACTAATCCCCCTGAAAACCTGAACCCTAAATTCCCCATCCAAGGAGTTTAGACTATATCTCATATGTACAATGGCATGCCCGGCCTTTTGCACAAACCAGCTTCTGACGGCCAACCAGGTCTGAATCCATGCTTCCCCGCAGTGGGTTCAAAAAGTTTAAGGATTAGGGGTTTAAGGGGTTCTAGGATGTGTAATGGGGTCAGAAACCTAAGGTTTAGGGTTCAGGATTTAGGTGGCAAGCACTGCATAAAGGAACTAGTTGTCCGTCGGGTTGGGGTTGGGCAGATCTTCTTGTTTGGGCCCCTTGGCACTTTCGGGTGAAGAACCTAAGGATGCGATGGCCGAGCTGCGAAATGCAGCCAATCAGCGAGAGCAGCTGATCTCAGCATTGCAGAACCGTGGGCATGTACAGAAAACACAGACATTTGTGGAGTTCAGGGTTCATGGAGCTTCAAAAGCTGCAGCGTTGAGGTACTCATATTCTCAGAAATCCTCCAAATTGAGGCACGCCTTTAAGGCCCTTTAGACTACCATCAGAAAACTTTGAAGGTTTTGCCGCTGTTGCGTAACGGCCGCAGCTTTCGACACTGACAGGCATGCTGGAGAAGCTGAGTTAGAAATTGGAATCCCAGTCCCAAATTCCTGGAGTTCAGTTCTGGATCAGTCTTTGTCAGATTCCTGGACCCGGGTCTCGCAACTCCAGAATGAAAGCGCCCAAATGGTACCACCATGTCATTAGTGCTTCAATGTGCTTCATGATGAGAATGTATCCCAAGCTGCAAGGCTGGTTGTGGCTCAGAGGAAGCTGGCGCGCTACCAAAGACTATCGGATGAGAAGGGTGCCCTCGCGAACAAGGCCGAACCTCATCCAGAATAAGGTCGGAATCGAAATCATGGATGGAGGGCTGCAAAAGGGATGGACTTGGATGATTTGCGCTGGTCAATCTTTTTGCGGATTCCATGGGCGCTGCTGTAGGCCAGAGATGTTCATGAGCATTTATATTAGAGGTATATTGGGATAATGGAAAATAAAATGGAAACTACTATAGCATATTGATGTATATTGGGGTTATAATGGGATAATTCAAAATAAAATGGAATGGAGAGAGGCAAGCCATAATATGCCACTGCCGGTGTGTCATCTTGGCAGGTGCTCAAGAATGTACCTGAGTGGATTCGGGAGGAGCGTGTGTTCATTTGCTTGCTGAATCCACACACTCTGCGCATGGCTACATGACTCCGAAGTGTGCAAGGCGGACCTGATCTAGGCATGCACGGCTGTTCAGAATTCTCATGTCCAAACCGATTTGGCGACCAAATGCTGTGACATGATCTGGCGCAGTGCATTTACGAGGACATGGCTCCTAATTGGGAGTGTAGAGGGGCTGTGAAGTCCCAGTGCGGGTAGTGCACGCTTTCGCAAAGGACGCAGCCAAGCAAGCAGAGTGGGTAGCGGCGAAGAAGAAGGCACAAGCAGTCATGGTGAGAGTCTCGCATACTGTTGGCGATGTTGCTTGATTTGAAGATCCTGCGTAATCCTGCGCCCATGCAGCGGCCTGTAGAAGCCGCTGTGACCTCCACGCTACTACTATGTCCTCGAACGTCTGGTTTTAGGGGCGAGGTGTCAACCAGACGCTCTAGACTTTAGACCTGTTCAAAAGGGTAGACAGGATAACAAGGGGGACCCTGGGCGAACACTGACGAAAGTGCAGCGGAACCACTTTTAACGGTCGTTTTAGGCGACCGTCCAGTTGCACAAGGGATGTGTTGATGTTGTCATACGGTGGTGGTCACCTCTGTGTGGATGAATGTATATCCAAACTAAATCTGGAGACTCCTGGCCGCTGCGCAGGAGAAGGCTGAGCGCGAAGAAGCTGGCGCAAACGGTGGGAGACTCGAGCCAGGAAATGCTGTTCACATCCAGAAGTTTCTCCGACTCCCTACAAATAGAATTCTCAAGGGCTATCCCAATAATCCCCAGCATCCCCTTGTGCTTCGACGTGCTCCCTATTCCTGGTGTCCCAAGCGTACCTTCCGTGTTTGGCTACCCCATTTGTTCACGCTTAGGGGGTCCCAGCAACAAACTGTGAAAGCCATCCAGCATCAATTCAGCCCGAAGTTTTCTGGTATTTGGTCGGTGGTATCCTTCTGCCCCTCTTTCAGATTTCAGAAGGTATTATTGTTGACTTGTTTTTGGGTTAAAGCCTCTACAAACCCAACAGGCCAACAGGATGCTGGACAAGTAAGTTGCTGTAAGCAAGAATGTGTAGAGTAGTCCCTCCTCTGTGTTCTCAGCATATGTGTGAGTGTGGGTGTCCCAAACGTTGTTCATATTATCCCCACTGATTGTAACTGTCCGTTGCGTTGTCATTCTGATGCTCCGTGTTACTACTCTTGACAAATTGGCGGTCTCTTGTTCATTGTGTCTAAATTACTCAGTAATGACTTTTCCGTTTGTGTTTTTCTTGCGCAGTGGAAACCTACCCAGCCCAGCACAGGCCCAAAGCAGGCCGAGGATGGCGGCCTCAGCGCTGAGCCTGCCGAGGATGATTCTAAAGATATATGTCGATGCAGTTAACGTAGTAGAGCCTTATGATATTCTTGCGAGGAGGGGGACCTGAATCCGCAGAGGTGGAGCCATCTAATTCTACTCGCTTTGCCCCCCTCAATCTTTGAGCCTGCCTGCAGCGTTTGCTGCTACATGTCGCGGTAGGATCCGGTAGGCAGGCCAGTAGAGATGTGTTTTAAAATGCTTTTGTTTCGGTACAGAGGTTGCACAAACGCTGGCAGTTAATAGGCTAGAACATGCGAGGCGCTCACGAGAACGGACTGTGACCTGTTAACCCTGCACGAATTGGCTCAAGCTTCCTTTTCTATATTTCTGCCCACAGGGCACACGAGGCCGGGATGACATGAGAAACACCTCGCGGTTGGGAACAGCCAGTTTCGGGAAATCGGGAGGTGAAGTTTGGAGTGCTGAGGTTGCCCTGGCTTGGCATTTTTCAGCTAATCCATGAAGATGCGTGGACCAGAACTGCCCTTATCATGCGTCCATTTGCAACCGCTTTTGCTACGTCGCACTTCAGCATTGTGTCACTCATACGCTCCCCATGCTGCAATCTTATAAATCTAATCCTGAAGGCATGTTGGGCATATGTGCGCTTTTGCTCACAGTGACCGCTTCGAAGTGTAAAAGACGATTTGCGGAGGCGCGTGATGGCCCAGTGTGGCGCTGGGAACCGAGTGCCTGATCTGAATTGGACCCGTGGGTTCCTTTGAGACCGCAGGGTGATGCATCAGGGACTACAGAGTCCCTTTTTAATGCGGGTTGGTAGGCAGAATTTTCGAGTCTATTAATTAAGAGTCACAATGCAGGTAGTCATGCAACTAGCCCAGCAAGAAAGCTCCAAGCCACCTTGTGTGGATTGCCGCGGCTTTTTTGGACCGAGGTTGTCCAGGCCACGGTGGTACAGGGCAGCTACATCCCAAACGCCCCGGGCAACGGGCCGGCCCAAGGCGGGTGCCAAACTGGGGCATTCGGTCTTCTGAAGCATAATTGCGGCAATGGTTCCATGAGCAAGTTTTGGCTTACAGAGCGATCTGGATCCCAATCCGTAGCTGGAACAATCTTGTGACATTGTGTATAGTTTCCTTAATGGGAGAGCGAGGTTTGTTTAGGGCCTTTGCCTGCGTTCTCAGAGCATGATGACCTGCCTGCCCGGTGTGGCAGCAGCGACGAGGCTATGGAGTCCAGATGGGTCAACCCGTGGGCTCGACTCAGGCTGCTCGGCCCAGAGCATTCCTGCTATGAGTTGCAACATGCCAGACTGCCAACTGACTCAACGGGTGTACGACTAGACATGGGTTTTCCTGCCTGGCTAGCCCATCAAAAGCTGCTGCATGTGTGCATGAATGCGTGTGAGCCACCAGCTAGATACACATGAGGCTCCTTCCTTCGGAAAGCAATTTCCTCAGTTCCAGAGCTTGAGCAGCCTTGGCGTTGTGGGGCATTTGAGGTTATTGGCCAGCCGATTTACGTGAACCTTTGCTGCAAATCCTTGGGTCATGCGCTTGTTTGGCCTCGAGCCAAGCTCATATCTCCAGGAAAAGCCATACGCAAGCTTAACTTTCAGTTGAGAAGGCCTCCGCTTCGCCTGTAAGATTGCTGTAGGGCCCAGTGCCCCTGACCCTCATGAACACCATGTGGGGCATTAATATATATATATATGAACTGTTTGACCACTGTGTTTGTAGTTCTTGAAGCTGCTTTGCGCACCTTTCGAGGGCGCATAGTCAGCACCAGGAAGGATTTACAAGACAGAAAGGAGAAAGGGTCCTGCACGCAAATTTGATGGCTCTTGCTACGTAGCAAATCGAAGAAGCTCAAAGGCATAAGCATAAGCACAGAGCCCTTTTTTAGTAAACCTTACAGACGCGGAGTTTTGCTTGCGCTAAGCCCTTCGACCCAGATCCCTGAAGAGATGCTGAAGGAACGATGGCGGCATGGGCCCCTACGGCGGGGGCTACAGCGGCGGCTACGGCGGCTACGGTGGCGCTTGGGACGATGGACGGCCCCCCACGGTGGACGAGCGAGGAGAGAGTTCTGAATCGTTGGTATGGTCTACACTTTCGAAGCTCAAAAGAACTTTTTTTTCTCAGGGAGGACAGGGCTATCCTTCATGTGAAGGAGGCTGTTGGGTCGGGAGAAGTTTTCTGGACTTAAGTGGATGTGTGCTACTTTCCTGTTGTGTGAATAGAGTTGACAATCCAGTCAATTGATGATTGCGCGCAGGGCGGCTTCGCATTTCTACGACCCCTGTTCCAAAGTGAGACTGTGTGTAGCACGCATTGTTATGCACGAGGCCGCTTATTCGTATGATGCTCCCTTTGCGCAGACACATTGCACGCCGGTCTGATCAAACAAGTCTGGCATCATAAGGTCCCTTTGGCAACACGCGCCTGCCAAGCACAATGAGGATGCCCCAAACCGCCAAACTACAGCCTCCCATGACCAGAAACCATGGGAAACCTGCACATGCTGCAGCTGTCAGAGGAGCCGGCACCGGGTGGATGCTGTTCCTTGGAGAGAGAACTCCTGGGTTTCATTCGGCCGGATCACATGACGAAGCAAAAGTCTCAAAATGTCAGATAGAGGCATGCTGATTTGGAGGTCATGAGGGCTTTTCATCCTTTGGACGGCTAAGCGTAACCAGGAGCTATAGACCCTTTGTGTGTCGTAGTGCTATTTGACGAGAGAGTGCTGTTATCAAACACGCTGCTAAGTTTGTGGACGTTTCCTTGGTTGACTTGCGCTTCAGCAACCGTGCCAAGTCTCATTTGCCGGCGCAGATTTGCGGTTTAGTCTGTGCATGTGGTACATAGATTCAACCATCAGTGCCCCTACGGTTGGCAACGAAACCAAGCTAAGTTTGCTTGTCCGGAATATCTTTTCCCCAGGTATGCCATAGGGTGCTTTCTATGCCTTTGCTTTGGGCCAGTCGGTCCACTTTTCTGGTTCGTGGTGGCAGGCCATGGCCGCAACACCTGGAAGCATCCACAGCAAGACAGCAAGACACTGTGGGAGGTGTAACAGGAGATTTGAAGGGCTTCACGGCCTCCCTGAAGGCATGCATTTCTGCAAGCCCAAGACTGTGCGCGACAGTCTGCCACAGGAGGCACAGGTGGCCAGGCCGGGGATGCAAAAGCAGCCATGAAGGGGTGGTTTTCAAGTGCAAAAGGCTCAGCGCCCAGAGCTTCATGCAAACGTTTCCTAAGTCAACCTAGATCTTTCGTCGAGAAACTTGATCTGGCCATCCACCGATGTTTGTTTGGCTGCAGCCAGTTTGAAACCGCCGGGCAAACTCCTGCCAAAATGCAAGCCCTAAAGTCAAGAGAGTCGGGCCCTTGCAGGGTGTCCCTGATGACTGCGGCCGGGGCCTCACTGGTAGAGAGAATTGAGAAGCGAGGTATGTGGTAGCGCAGGCTCGCAGAGCTTTTCAGATGACTCATGTTGTGGTTGAATGTTTGGGTGGGAATTTGCATAGGCAGGGCCACATTCAAGATACTTGCTGACAGCAGTCCACATGAAAGAAGCCTGACCATGAGTTGAAGAGGCGGAATTGTTAGATGGTGTCAGCCGGTGGCTGCCATCCATGCGCAAATCTGGTTAAGATCGAGGACATTTGGAGCAGCAAGCATGAGGAGCATTAGCAGGAACGGCAAGCAAAATCGCATTTCTCACTTTGACAGTGCTGGACAGCATTTGCTAAAATCTGCCTGTCTGCACTGAAGCAGCTGTCGGTGCATCGTGTTGGATGACAAGCATGCTGAACCATCTCTGACAAGGGGTAATCTTCGCAGATCTTGGTCTCCCCCATGCTAGCAGCTCGTAGCGAAATGTCACGCATGAGAAGCCATGCGCCTTTCTTGCTAGAAAGAAGCCAAGCAAGAGCAGGGAGGACGGTCCTTTCCTTGTTGCCGCCGCCAAGGTCGGATCGACCATTGGCATCGGGATCCTGATTTTCTTGCTTGTGACAGTTGTCGCGCCGAACTCCTCCAGATATACGGTGGGCACGGGCTCCAGTCACCTTATTAGGGGATCCAACTTCAACTCAGTGCGCTAATCTAATTTGCTACTACTAGGGAGGATATGAAGCTGTCGCCAGACTTGCAGAGATGCATCTCTTGATGTTTGTGGCTTGGCCTGGAGAGCTCACAGGTGCGCCAGCGTTGTACCTTAACCAACACAAGCCTTTGCAACCTTTCGGTCAGCATGTTGTAGCCATCTTCCTTTTACTCATGCTTGCTGGATGTCAGGGGGCCTTCGCCTGTGAGGCTGCTTGGGACATGCAGCATGTTCTTGCATGAGACTTCAGCGCAGGGATGCCTCGTGACAAACACCTTGCAACATGCAACGCACATGTGCAAATGGCTTTGTAGCTCAGCATGGTATCGTATAGTCATCCTACTGCAAAGCCAGACCTCAGACACCGAGAAATCACATGGCACGGCACAGTGCATCAGGCAGGCAGAAGCATAGCCAGCACTGCTCAAAGTGTTGAGTGGTGTAGTGGGCGAAGCCATTTGCTTGCCACCTATTGTTATGCAGGTTCCATGCTCAGACTGGTCATCAACCAGCTCGCCATCAGATTTGGAAGCCGCTTGTGCTGTGTCAGTCGGATAGTGTACCCAGTCCGAATCCAGACCTCATTCAAGCCCCCGCAAGCATGCCTATGGTATTCTTGTGATGTTGATCTTGCAATCTACCTTTGCGCATAGCTATGCCATGGGAGCCTTTACCTGGCTGCCGACCTGTTCTCAAGCCTGCTGCAAAATGCTGACAGGTTTTAGTTATGATGGCTTACTAGGGCCTGCGAGAGGTCTGCCAGAATATGTTTACTCGGAGATGTGCGCGACCAGATGTGCGTGGCTGTTACAGAGAAGAGGTTCGCTGCAGGTGCGGGGCCTGCTTTCGGTTGCCTTGCCAAAATCTAGGTTGCCCCCCGGATTTTCTGTTACATTCGTAGAGACCGGTACTGCTGTACTGATAGGGATTTGTAGGAGTTGTTGTGTTTCATTGCGTGGTATACCGTCAGCCATTTGACTATCATACACCGCTACAACGTTCTGCACATTGTCTCTTGGCATTCGATTTCACATTTGCTACCGCCTTCCCTTCTGTTTGCACATGCTTTGTAATTAATGTCTATTTCTGTTGCCACTGCTGCAGCGGCGGCGCCGGCCACCCCCACTCTGCGGAGCACCAACAGCACGCCCGCCGCCATCCCTGAACCTAAATTCTAATCCCTAAACCCTACATAACATAACCCTACATAGTAACCCTAATTTTGGAACACAGGCAGGTGGCAACCACAGAGAGTTGTCCCCAGAGCTGCGACAGCTTCTCCGGCTTCGCCTCAAGGATGGATGCTTTTGCCCCACAAGCTGCAGCTACGGTGTTGGCGGGTTCAAGTGCGTGGCTTTAGTCCTCCAAAATGTAAGTTAGAATCCCTTCGAGACCACTGATGAGGAGTTACGGCAGGTGAAGGATGAAATTTGTTTGCATATTATTGCTGTGGTATGAAGTTTCCTTTGTATTCCCTTTTTTTGCAACCTTGTTGAAACTTACTGCGGTAGCTACAAAATTATGTTCGTGAGCCTGAAAGTTCCTGATGTTTGGTCCTGTTTCCGGCAGCTCTTGAGCACTTACTGCCAACAAATCACCAGATCTTGGATGGGCAGTGAATTGGACAGCTGAGGTTTGCTACAACAATGCAACGCGTGTGTGTAGTGAGAGCGTACAGTCGTCATGCCAAGCTGATTTGCAGAGATGCCGGCCAGTATCTTAATGGCAGTGATGCTTACGCTCCGCATAAGCTGCAGAGTCTAGCACAAGGCAACCAAATCAAGCGCCTTTGCGACTCCGTGTTTTTGCATTACCCTGATTGCTCTATTGTTAGCAGAACGCTGCCATTGAGAGATCTTCTTGCAGAGCGCAAGGTCTTACTCGTAGCTGTTACCAGTACTCCCAGGGCCAAGCTCTGGCTTTTTGGATGATTTTTGAGAAGCAGTTGTGCTTCGGCAGCCGGCACGGATGTTGCGTGCATTCGAAGTCCTTCAGATATCTTAGACTCGTTCTGGCCGTTGTGGGCGGAACGCCATTCCAGCATTGCATGTCGAAGCACATCAACAGAAAGCTCAATCGCCAGCGGTTGAGCATCTTCAGCTGAACACCTTGCGCCTCAGATCTGCAGGCACTGGCACGCTCCAGTACGCAACAGTGTTGTTGCTGTGGCTTAGGAAGCCGAAGCAAGTCAACAGCATGAATTTGGTGGGCATACTTAACAGAGCCACTGTCACTGTGGCACTACGTGCCTAGGATATTTGGCAACAACAAATGTTCGCTTGGCCATGCATGAGGCGCACAGTGATCAGAACAACGCAACAATACCACGAGGCGCAAGGCAGGACAAGGCTCCGATTGCACAAAGTGAGGCTAGCAACCAGACGAATCCAAGTTGGCTGCCAAAGGCAGCTCATGACTTCAGACTGTGGTGTTGCAGCTACAACTCCTAGACTGGGGCATCGGTGATGCAGAAGCCCTACTTAGGTGGTGGCAACAGCACGGCCTCGTGCACGACATCATCAAACGGATACTTCTGCGCTTTGCAGCGCGTTTTCAAGTGCCTACCGTTTTCGTCTTTGGTGAACCTGTTCTCCGAACACTTCATCCTGCTGACAGCATGCCGTGGCACTTTGCACAGCAATGTCCTCCGCGGCGATAGCACGCCATCCGTTTCACAGACGTCGGCACACCAGCTGCCCCAGGTAGCTGACAGACAATGATAGACATCCGCATAAACGGGACCATTCTGCTTCGGCAGGAAAGAAGGCAGTACCTGCTACAGAACTTGCGTTGACCTTCATACTGCTGACCTCATCCTGCTATGCCTCTTATGCCTACAGTGGGATGTGAGGAGATGTCTGGAAGCCGGGCAGAGTTGGCTGCAGAAGCTGCTGAAGAAGGCCAGCGGGCTTGAGCATGCAGAAAATCCCCACGCTCGATTGCATGCCTTTGTCTCGTAGATAGGACCACATGAGCCCCAGCAGCATGTTCTTCGTGGCCATGACCTTTTCTTTACATACAGTGGACTGATGAGGCAGTTGTTTGTCATGTGGCCATGAAGCATGCAGCCTGGAGCCAGGTCAGTTTGCAGGCAGTGCAGCAGCGCCTATAGATGCTCCGGAAGAGGCGGACAAACTTTCTGCCCCAAGCTAGACTGTGCGTAGACCATATCATAAACAAATGTTGTCCACTACATGTTGCTGGCCAGAAGTCCGGGATGAGATGCTGACGTGTCAGTCGTTGGATTTAGTTGCAGTGAAGTGCTCTCAGGCGCATTGCCCCGGCCCTGCCTTTTGTTGGAATTTTTGGCACGGCCATTTGGATTCCGACATGTTCCAAGCTTGGTTTATCTTGGTTTGGCAGGCATCCGCTTCGACGGAGGCCCCTAGGCCTTCGGGTGTTTTCCTTTCTTCGGTGTTAGCATTGGCAAAGATACCTCATATTTGCCTTAATTGAGGCATGGGCTTGCGCGGGATGGCAGCATCGTGTCACCGTACTTATGCGAAAGCAAGACGATTATAGACGAGTGTTGAGTCCAAATGGGCATGGCGGGCGTTCAACAGCAAGCTATTCTTGGTCCGTTCAACCAACAGAGACGGGAGAGCAACAGCAGCATTCGGCTCCAAGAACACTTCTCACACGTGGCCAGGCAATTTTGAAAGTCTAGCAGTTCAAGGTCATCTCTGCCCTCGAAGGGCAAAGCCTCATTTTTCAGGCGCAACCGCTGGGGTGCCCGCCGAGCTCATGAGCCGCTTTGCTGGATTTGGCCAAGGGGAAATGCTTTAAAGGACAGAATCCCTGCACATGCAAGAATGCAACAAGCCTTGAACCTAGATTGGTGCCCATCCAGATGATTACAAGAACTCTCAGATCCTTGCTGCAAGTGGAGTCGATGCTTTCTGAGGTAGACCCTGCGGGGCAACTTCCATGCGCTGAGATGTAGCTCGAACAGTCGTAGTGACCGCTAGGACTGCATCATTATCCAATTATGCGTTGTTGGGTTTCGTTTGAAGAGGGTGGCGGCTTGAGCGAGAAGATGTCACACGGCTTGCTATTGCACGCAAGCGCATTATCATTCGTTAGCCCTAGCCAGCAACAGTTGAATTCCCGATTGTAGACAAGGATTTTCGGCAGGTGAGCCGTATCACCAGCCCCTTTGCAATGGTGCCTGCTGGCCTTAGAGCTGAGCTGTAATCCGCAGTCAGTTTATGTTCATAAGGCCATAGGAGGTAATGTCCCCAAGCTCTACACGCTAACGCGGATGGGCACCGTTTGTCTCCCACTCACTGGGAGGATGTACAGGAGATCTGGTGATTGCACTGCAGATAGAAGCTGTTGAGTCCCCAGTTGTTCGGTAGTGAAAGCCAGTCGCCAGACGATTTGCTGAAGCTGCGGAGCCTGTACAGTGTGGAGCCCCGGCGAGCAGAAACCAAGAAACGCATAGCCGCATAGCCAGAGGCCGCACGTAGCGCATGTTGAGGTGCATCGTATTTTTGGTTGAACTTGAATCCGGAGAAGCTAGAGTTGTGAAATTGTTCTGGGATTGCATGACCCTACTTCTGCACATGGGTAGGTTCCTGTCAAGGAAAGAGCACCAAAGTGACGCTTCCAAAGCAACATGGCAGCCAGGCACTGGCTCGGGTTGCACAGCGGATGCGTCAGACCGAGCTGCCGGAAACCCAGTGATGTGTGCGGGATTTTGCACCATCCCAAGCGCAATGCGTCACTCCAGCTTTTGGATTTTTGTGGTATCTGACAGATTGGAAGCCTGCACAATGTCGCGTTGATATGCAATGCAAGCGTAGCTTCGGTCAATCAGACTCGCGCTTTGTAGAAAGGCGCTGACAGCGTTCCAGAAATATGGGGTTGATGCTACAGCGCATGGCCCATGATTGCCCAAGGAGCCACTTGAACTAGGTTGTGCTTAGATCGGGACGGACAAGCATAGCATTAGGGCACCCCTTTTTTTCAACCTTGCCGTCTTTTTTTTCACCATGTTTCTTTTTTTCAACCTTGGCCTTCTGATTTGCAACCCCGCCCTTGGCTACGCCCCTGATCTGTTCAGGTTCACCCTGCATATATCTTAATTGTCACCTTCTCAATTCGCGACCCCACGGTGCGTCTTGTTTTCAACCTTGGCCGTCTGCTATTTGACCTTGCGCACGCCATTCAGTTCATCTCGAGCTCTTCTTCTGTGGAGTTCTCATTTCTGACTTTGAAAATATTGTTTCTAGCCTCGTGGACCACCTCTTTCTCAGCAGGGTGCCTTTTCACCCAGGCCGAGAGGTCTCATTTTTGACCTCACATGTCTTTTTTTCAACTTTGTTTGTCTGAAGCTCGACCTTGGACATTTTGCAGCCACGCCTTGCCGTAGAATCGTTCTATAACCTCATCTCTCTTGTCCCGACCCCCCGCCCACCTGTCCCCATTCCCGCCCCACAAATCTCTTATATCTCACGTTCCCAAAGCTCGACTCCAGGCCGTGGTCTTGTTTCTAACCTTGGGGTATCTGCTCCTTAACCTTGCACACGTCTGATGTTTGACCTGGCGGTAGTCTCCAATTGGAAGGGGATTCTTTTATTCCACTTTGAAAACCATCTTTTTTGCCTTGTGTGCTTCTAATTGTTCACCTTCTTCTCTTCTCGCCCAAGCTGCGAGATCTCATTTTCGACCTGGCACATCTTTTTTCTCACCTTGTTTGTCTAGTGTTTCACCTGGAACGTCATCTGTGGATGGCGCTCGTTAATTCAAATACATTAAATAGCTGACTTGAATTATTTATCTTGTTTAAATTGATTTAAATAGGGGGAAGCTGCCTAGGGGTTCAGGATTTGAACTTATTTTCTTTTAAATCCGCCAGGCCTACTTAACTAATTTATTGAATTTAAATCCTAAGCCTTTTGGCAGCTCAGCCCTTATTTATATTACGTTAGATAGTTAATTTAGATAATTGAAATAGTTTAGATAGTTGAAACAGCTGATTTGAATAAATCGCCGAGTTAAACCATTTAACTTACTTAAATTATGTAAATCATTCAAATAGGCTCGGCGGTTTTACATAGTTTTAATGTAAATCGCTGATTTCCATGAGTTAGATTATGTGCATTATTTAAACTATTAGATTTGTTAAATTGAATTAAATAGGGGGTCAGCTGCCTAAGGGCTTTGAATTTAGATGATTTAACTTATCTAAATCCGCCAGGCCTATCTAAATAGTTCACATAGTCTAAATAATCTAAATCCTAAGCCTTTAGGCAGCTCACCCCCTATTTAAGATTTGCAGTTCAAACAGTTTAAAGCATTTAAGTAATTTGAATCATTTAAATCGCCGAATTGACTTTCTTTAAATTCTCTAGATTATTTGAATAGGCTTGGCGCATTTGAATAAGCAACATAATACAAATAGTCTAAATCCTGCCTTTAGCCAGCTCACGTTTTATGTAAATTTGTTTAAGTCGCCTAAATTAGCTCTTTAAACTATTTAGAGTATTTAAATAGGCTTGGCGGATTTAAATCATTTGAATAATTTCTATCATCTAGATAATTCAACTCTAGGCAACTCACCCCTTATCTAGATTAATTTAAGTAAGGTACATAGCTGAATCTAAATTATCTAAATAGGCTTGGCGGATTTGATCAATTTACATGATTTAAATCCAACTTTGTTCACCCCCCATTACCGTTGCTCGAAGGAGTTCTGTGTACAGGCTGATCAAGCCGGGACCCGGGAATTAGTCATTGTTTTATCTCTTCTCGGGCGGGGGCGCTTCGTCCCCCCGAGGTTCATAGGGGAAGGCCGTGCAGATTTTGTTTGCAAATGGGGGGGTCTGCGCCCCCCAACCCCCCCGCTTTTTAGAGGCCATCGATGCTTGCAAAAAAGATCAAGCGTCAAGTCGTCGCCACCATCCATGCTGGCGCTAAAAACAGGCATCTGGTCATCGTCATGTGGATCATTTATGTTTGCACTAGGGGAGGCTGTGCGGATCATTTTGTTTGCAAATGGGGGGGGCTGGGCCCCCCCCCCAACCCCCCCGCTTTTAAAGGCCATCGATGCTTGCACTAAAAAAACAAGCATCAGCTCGTCGCCATGTGGATCGTTTATGTTTGCA
>CAJNIZ010010402.1:21296-45999 GCA_905231905.1 Symbiodinium pilosum | reverse complement strand
AGGTGGAAAATAAGATGTTCCCATAGCATTACACAAGCCCCTACTCTGCAAGTATGAAACCAAATCAAATGCTCAGCTAGGCGTTTTCCCAGCAGCAATGACTTTTGCTTGCAAACCTTCTTACTTGCAGAGTGCCTGCCTCAGCCACTGCAGGTTACCTCCAGCTGGAGCTTTGTCGCACGCCCAGTGCAGCCTCGTAGCAGGGGGCAAAGGTTGGTTCGTTTTCCTCTCATGTTTGTCAGTCCCCAAGCCTAGCAGAGGTTCTGGTTTCGTGTACGCTGAGTGTCGAAACTTGAGCTGTAGATTTTGAGCAGTGCAGTCCTGCAGGCCCAGCCATGATGACGAAGATGAATGGTCATTGCCAGACCGTGCGGCCTACCGAGTGCTGCAGGCAGCACTTACCGGAAAATATGCGGGTTTGTTATGGAGAGATGAAACTGACGCTTACAGAAAAAAGTTATGGAGAGATGAAGCTGACGCTTACAGAAAAAAGCAAGGAGGCAGCAACACCAAAACAACACAGACAAGCCAGAAACAGCTCGATTGGCCTTCGCATCTCTCCAGCTAACATCCAACAGAGCGAACCCCGCTGCATCGCATAATGATGATCGTCGCCATCGTCGCAGTCATTGCTGGACTCCCCCCCGCCTCCTCCTCCTCCTGCTCGCCGCTGTACGGTTACAAAAGGCGGGATAGCCAACCATGACAAGGATTTCCCCGCGCGCATGGATCAAATTGACAACAATAGTAGAACCGCACAGAGGGCACACTTCACTCCGGTGGTGGTGGTGGTGGTGGTNNNGGTGGGGGTGGGGGTGGCGGTGGCGGTGGCGGTGGCGGTGGCGGTGGCGGTGGCGGTGGCGGTGGCGGTGGCGGGGGCGGTGGGGGCGGGGGCGGTGGCGGCAGCAGCGGTAGCGGTAGCAGTAGCAGTAGCAGTAGCAGTAGTAGCAGTAGCAGTAGCAGTAGCAGTAGCAAGCAGTAGCAGTAGCAGTAGTGGTGGTAGCAGTAGCAGTAGCAGTAGTGGTAGTGGTAGTGGTAGTAGCAGCCGTCGCCGAAGCAGCAGCAGAATAAACAAGTTGGCATGGTCATTTCTAAGCCCTATGCCCACTGCCGTCTTCAGAGCCTTTGGATGCACGTGAATTCATTTGAGCCCGCGAGTAATCAATAGCAAAGCAGGGCCGCTCATTCTTATTGCAACGAAACGTGAGGCTCCTGAGAGAGAAGGAGTGCCTGGTTTACGGCTCTGTTGTCCTAGCTTCGTGTAGCTTTGCCAGGACTTCCTGAAGTCAGCTGCAACGCAGGCGCGAAAGCAGATTTCGGGATTCCGGAGTGCGCTTCCAAAATATCTCAAACTCGGTTTGAAGTTTTTACTTTCCCGCGAAACGAGAGTTGAGGTTGCTGAAAGCTTGAGGTTCATGATTCATGAGCCAAGGATATATGAGCGCTTGTGAAACGTATCGCGTTTCTAGTTCTTGTAGCCTATAGTCCACAGTTGACATGTGTTACTTTTAGGCGCACATCATGTAAAGCACTACGGCACCGCACAAAAATGATTGGCAAAGTGCAATGATAGAAGCCTGAACAACGGCAGGGTACCACCACACAAGTTGCGTCAATCAGCTTTCCTTGAATATTTCATCCATAGCTCGTGCTTCTGATGGCTCATTTGCACGGGACAAAAGTGCAACTTTCAAGATCGGAAGCTGGAAAGCTTTCGGCAGTGCTAGCATTCTTCTTCCAGGATGAAGTATGCGAAGAAGGACCGGTTGATGGTTCAGAGGCCTGGGCCCTAGAATCCCTAGTTGCGCTACAAACTTTGTTTCTTGGCAACCGGGAGAGGATGACGCATAGCCTGCCCATTGTGACGGTCAGCGCCTTCCGGATCCATTTTCGTCCTACTAGTAATGAGGCGGCTAGGATGCTAGTGATGGGGCTATGTGGCTGGCGGAGATGCCTTCATGGCAGTGCCACTGTTACTTGTAAAAATTGCATTTCAATACTGCATTGATCCCTGCAGTGTTAAGCGGGCAAAGAGGCAGTTCCAGGTCTTGTGAGGTTAGCAGCGCTGCGACTCCAGTTATTGTCCTTTGCTGGTTGCAGAGGTTGCCTGCTGACTCAAGATCCTAAGAAAGCTTTGCATACAGCTTTCCTTTTCTCAAGCCCAAGGCCAAGAGCTCATCCAAAGCAGATTTCATGAAGCCAGAAAATCTCCGGAAGAAGTTGGGAGGGATTGATTGATGTTTAATGAATGTTGAATTGGCCAGTCTTCTTGTGTACCTCCAGGAAGCCGTCCTCGGTAGATCTCACCCGGACAAACTTCGCAACTCCAGGCCTTGAATGACATGGACTGAGCACCAAGCACCGCATGTGACCGCTTGCTTCGAGAATTTTGCATGGGGTCCCAAAAAACAGGAATTAGACCAGCGGGATGTTGCATTATGTTTGGCGTCATTTTGACTAATTGGTCCGCCTGCTTTTGTGGGCCTCGCGCTAACTGTTGCTTGTTGTCGGGGCCTTGCCGGACCCGGCAACTGACCCGACTTGGAGCCTGTGACTTGGATATGTGCTGGTAGTCCCTCCTAGACCCCACTATAGACCCCAATATGTTGTACTCATTATTCTGGGAACCCCCCAAACTGGACGTCATGATGCTGCAAAGTTACCTGTACAGAACCGAGGTAGCTTAGACAGACTCAGCCTTTCTTGCAGAGGAGCCCAGCTGCACCCAGACCTGAATCTGCCTCTGGCTTTCTTGAAATATTGGGGTTCCATTTTGCCGATAAAGGTTTCATTCCGCAAGCCCAGCCAGGTCCCGGGTTTGAGATCTGAGAATACACGAACCTGTGAGCCTCGGCGCGGTCCAAGTTTAAGGAAGACATGGTACATCTTTTCAGCAACTGCGGGGTTCACGCTGGGCAATCAGCGAGCAATCAGCGATCTCCTGCCTTGAACAAGTTTTACCCAGTGATACTTGTACATGCACGGCTCTTTTGACTCCAGCACGCCCTCTTACTGTGATCTAGGCCAACATTGGCGTTGACGAGTTCCGGTGTCATGTGTTTGTTAGCACATCAGCAAGACAAGCAAAGACCTTATTTAGTTTTCGCATGCCGTTGCATGTGTAGTTGGGGCTGCTCGTGGCTAGCGGAAGATTGGCAGCGCCACGAGAGGCCTGCCGGCGCGAGATTGCCCAAGTTTGTGTTGCTATATCGGCTCAGTTTATTATGAAGAAGACCCATGGGTGATTCAATGGATAGGGTGTTTGGTCCGCTAAAGTAGCAACTGCACGCAGTTGCTCGCGCACTGCATTTTCTCCCATGTGCTGATGTTCTGACGCACACATCGGGAAGTGTACCAAGCGGCATATTCTGACGTCAGGTTGGGTGGATGTCTGGCTCTTCACTTCAGAGCCGGGGCCCACAATAAATGCTGGTTACAAGTAGTAGGTGTCCAGAGTCTAGCCTAGACCGCCCTGGCTGAAGCTTATCTTTGCTAGGGAGTCTGTCACCACTTCCTCGAGACAACCAGTAAAGAGTCGACTATTGCATTCACAAACTTGAGAGAAGCATCTAACAGTGCTCTGCGTACGTTCCATTCTTTCCGCGCTCCATGTCGGCGCTCACATTCCAAAACTGTCCAAAACACGTATGAAATCACGTTGGCTATGGAACATGAGGAATGTCCGTTTTCCCACTGAATGTAACTAGCTCTGTGCACGGTCCATTTTTTTCCGGCGTTCCATGTTGGCAATCGCCTTCCAAAGCCAGTATGAAATCACGCTAGCTATGGAACATCTGGAATTTCCAGTTTCCGACTGAACGCAACTAGCTTTGCGCACGTTCCATTTTTCCCTCCACATTGCGATCGCGTTCCAAAACAAGTATGAAATCACGCTAGCTGATGGGGAATTTCCGGTTTCCCACTGAATGCAGCTAGCTTTGAGCACGTCGGATTGTTTGCCACGTTCCATCTCCGCGATCACATTCCAAAACAACTATGAAACGACCTGTTAGATAGAAGTAATAACTCCAAGCCACGCAACGGCTGCTGAATACATTATGACACCGGTCATCCGACCGGTTGCATGTCATTTGACGGGAAAACTAAGAGATACAAGAGCTGTCAAAGTGATTGCAGTTGCAGGCTTTCCGCGTGCAGCTGATGGTAGGCATGTCAGGGCATCAGGTAGTTCACCCCACCCAATGGAGGGACGAAACCAAAATCGCAGCATCGCTAGGAGCCTTCGGCTTCACAAAGAGACTGAGGATACCATATGATACCATGATCTTCAGTGAAGCGACGATTTGAGTCTAGAAGCTCTCCAGAAAGGTAGACCTTGCAGGCTAGCAGGCAGCCATCAGATGGAGACGGTAGCTTTTAGCCTGCCATCGGGGCCGAGGCTATTGCATCATCCACCCGAGCAGCTCGCTCAACAACGCCAAGTTTCAGTATGACTCCAGATGGGTCAAAATAGAGGCTGGCAGCATGCTTGTAGTTGCGCGGCTCTTCCACACGTATTGATGATGGGGAGCTATGGTCGATGGTAATCAGAGAGCATCCACGCACTAGCAATATGATCAGACTGATGCTGCCCATGTCGGCCAAAATTGCTTATCTCTGAGAACAGATTTCACCCATTTCCCATGACAACCGATGAGTAGGCCCCTAGAGGTACCTACCAGTGACTCCTCGGGCGATCCTTACCTCGAAGAGCAGAGCCTGGCCCAAGGCCCTACTGCTTGCTGGGTTCCAGGGCTCAAAGATGTAGAGATTGAGTTTGTTTAATCGTCCAATTCAACGTGCTAAGGTTGAGGGCTTCGGGCTTCCGGACTTTCACAGAAAGCTTTGTCAGACGGGGCTTTGGAGCTTCACGCCCTAACAGCTCTACTTGCCTTCCCCTCAATCCGAACTACTGCTATCTGTTTTGCGCGGCAAAATCAAGAGGAGGTTCTGTGATTACAGGATTCGGGTAATTTTGTTCCGGATACTAGCTAGCAACAGACTGAGTAGAAAACTTGTTCATCAGTGCACGCCACTTTTGTTTCCTTGGGTACTGAGTCCCAGTACTATGTAGGGTTTGGGCGGTATTTGGGGATACTACCCCCAATGATGGTACAGAAAACGGAAAATGACATGGAAACTGTACGATATACATACAGATTGGATATTATAGGGCTTCTGGCATCATGTAGGGATGTCTAGGGATAATGGAAGAGAAAATGGAAGCTACAATAATGTTTGGCCTTTGGTGGACTTTGACAAAGCCAGGGCCAATTTTCATCCCTCTGCGATGGCCATCCAAGGAGTAGCTTCAAAGCCACAGACGTGAATGTCAGCCAGCTGCAAGTAGGAACAGCCACTTCAAAGCACTGCCGGATGGGCTGGTCCTAAGTGTTCCCAGAAGATGACCCTGGCACTGCTTTGTGCTTCAATGTCCTGTAAGCTGCCTGCTGTGACAGCGCGTTACCTGCAGGGTCTTCTCCAGACTTCCCAAAACTAGATATCAGAGCAGGCGCTGCCGAGGAGGATGTGATCTACTTTGACCACGTGCCCTCCAGCTGCAAAAGCCCGACCAGCGAATCTGCGTTGTTGTGACCATGGTGAGGTTAGAAGTCATCACGATCGTCTCTCTTGTTTTGTACTGGTACAGCGTTCGCTAGCTCAAGCCGATAAGCTGCCAAAGCCGCCAAGAAAGGTTGTACTTATGTGACAGGAATGAGGCTGACCTAACAGGGCTTACATGGAATCCTTTCTTTGGCCAGGACGTTGGAACAGAAATAACTTGTACAACATCACCTCAGTTGATTTCGGTGACTGGGGCACGGGAGGGGGAAGCCCGGGAGAGTATATACTCCAAAAAAGTTTTGCTGCTGTTCGTATGTCGCATGGACTGCGCAAGGAGTGCTCTTGAGACAGTAAGTTATGATTCCAGCACCAAACGAAGGACGTAGTGCAAGTGTCGACCATGAGGTTCCCTCCCAACACCTCTCAGGACAGCGGCATGTCGTCTCACAGCTTTGCTCTGAGCCTTTGCAAGGTCCTGCCCAATTGTTTCAAGCCTACAACATGCTTCTAAAATTCTGACCTTACCCTGTCAAGGGCCCCAACCTCCATACAAGTAGCATAATCGTTTCAAGCACTGGCCACAATCCGTGTCCATTTTGGCATATCATGCCTCGAGCTTTATGGTCTCAGCTTTTCAACAGACTACAACGACTGGCTTGAAGGACCAGATCTACCGTGATGTGGCGTAGACCTTAGCTCGGCAGCGCGCTCCCGGCTTGCGATGTGCCCGCTGAGGATTTTCAAGCAGAGGGCTGACGCAGGCTGCTTGAGGGAAATCCGCCTTGTCGTCAAGGCATTGCCTCTGAACTGGTGCGCTATAGCATGACAGGCATCACGACACGATGCTGCCAGAGTTGATTGGGCAGATGGCCTGCCATAAAGAGCAGCCAATCATTTGAGCTTTTCGAGGATCATCTAAGTGAAGTTCCTTGATCCTGGCTTCATGTAAGTGTGTGTTGAAGTCACAAGTGTTCTCTCCAAGCTAGTCAAACGTATTTTCCAATCAAGACAGACACTAGACAGACACTGCGCCCTCTGAAGGTGCGGCCCTGTAAACGCAAAGTCTACGACCTGCCCACCCTGCACATCCCTGGACAAAATGAGGCTGATGCTCATGTACGGGCGGCGCTGTCGCACTTTCGCAGTGCGCTGCACCCAGATTTTTTGATGCAAGAACGTTCAGCCACAGAGTTGTCAATAGCCTTCTGGCTAGCTATTGGTTTCACAAGGTACACTTAATGGCCAATTGGAACCAAAGTTGCGACCATCTGGCTGACCCAATTCTGCCTTGCTCCACCTGAGGCAATGTTTGTGGCCTCTGGTGCCACAGGCTGCTGCGTTAGAGTTGGCATTCTTGCGCCACTCCGTGATTGTAGAGTCCTGCTCGCATGCAAAAGCACAAGTTTTGCGCAGCAGGCAGTGGCAAGACTTTCGCGATAACGGGCGGCGCCCAGTGCTGGGAGGTGGGGTGCTTTGCCCAGGCTTCCCGTACATTTCTGAAGGGGGTCCCTATAATGAGGATTGCAATTGACTGGGGTGTTTGCAGACCAGGAATAGTCTGGCCTTTCAAACCTTGCGCAACCTCAAGACTCAAGACTTGTCAAAAGCGACTGCGCAAGGATAGGATGTACTTTTATGCTCACAAGTTTGGTATGACCCCATGGTCTATGATGTGCAAAAGACAGCCATGGGGGATGTTCTACTGTAGCCGGTCAGTCTTATACAAAGGTTCAAGCAGCCGGGCCCTTGCATGCCTCCCAACAAAGCTATTAGAGTCGTTCACGTTCTGCGAATTGCAAAGTTGGGCCATGCTTGTGGTGCACATGTATGATGAACCTGCAGTGGGTGCCCACACGCCAACCAGCAGGAAACTTGGCCTTTTGGATTCACGGCCTGGGCTTCTTCGCACGCCACGACTTGAGCCAACAAGAACTGCATCAGCATTTTGGCTCGGTGTCTATCTCTGCATTTCCACGAAAGCGATTGTGGTGGCCATGCGGGATGCACAGTACTTGTGCAGGCAGAACCACTTAGTTTCAGCAGGAAGCACAACTACTGTATGTGTGGTCAGGCTTGACTTCAGGTTTTGAACGACAGAAGCAAGACATGGCCCACGTGCTTTCTAACAGTGAGGACGTTCATTGCAACTTGAAAGTCGTACTCGTTACAGAAGTCCCAGATGCTTGATTCAATGGTCGCCTCTGGGGCGCGGACCTTTGCGCCCAAGGCGGTGGCGTTTCGAGGCGATATCAGTGTTGCATCATGGCACCTGGCTTGAATTGCAGATGTCTAAATGCTTGGTGAACCGTTTGGCAACCAGTGTGGTATTGCAGCCTGTCATGGGCCAGCGGGTAGATTTGAATCGCAAGATGTATCTCAGCGCATTCCACCGAGAACGTAGTACCGGTCTTCTTCAGCTGAAGATGTGAGACATTTACGATTTGGGGAGGTTTGCAAAGCATTTCGCCCCCACCAAACCCTGGCATTAACGGGAGGCCCAATGGGCTGCCATACGTGGCATCAGCGCAGCCCCTCGGAGATCTTACGCGCAACAGGCGTGCCCTGGCCTGTACCAGAAGCGAGGGGCATGAATTGACATGCATTGCAGATTATTGCAGTGCATACAGGGTTCCTGGGTGCTTTGTTCAGGGCGCCAGCGCTTAAAGATACCTTAATCCTTGCTATGGGGACACCCCAAATGGTACCCCTAATTTTGGGAAACCCTAAACCCCAGATGTCCCTATAAATCCCCTCAACAGGTACCCCTAGTTTTGGGAAACCCGCAACACTCCTTGTTCATGCTTGCAACCTGAGGCTCGGATGGCCGAGCGCGGCGAAGCGAAGCCGCACGGAGTTGAAGTCAGTTTGCCCTGCGTGGTCGTTGATCCCCTCCCCCTAAAAATTATACCCCACACCCCCCCTGAAAACTAAATATTCCCAATATGTCGTTATATACCACCTACATGCATGCCTGTGTTCTTTGTGGCAGTTGGGTGATACTGTCTTCAAGGTGCCTCGTACTCATGTAACGTATTGTTGTCCACGAGTCGAGTCGGGTCAGCCACGTAAATTCCTAGCCAAAAACGTCATCTCAGGTGGCTGGTGCAGCGTGCCTGCAAGCAACAGTCTGCCATGTGTGGCTTGGCTCGCACCCATGTCATTATCTCGGAGCGTCCAATGGCTTCAACTCTGGGTGAATCGCTTCTGCTTGGCCACGTCGGTGTTCCAATCATGCTCAGCAAGTGCCTTTTTTGCTAGCCTGCTGTGACTTGGCCGAAGTTTGGATGCATGCTGGCACACTGATAGACTGCACACCGTTCTCGGGTTGCCATGAGGCGTTGAGCCAACGCTTGCAGAGTTGCAACGCTGGTGGGAGGCAGGTGAGGGGGGGGTGCATGCACGTGGGGCCACGTCATTTGTTTGTTTGATCGCTTCCTGCATGCCACCGCATCAGCTGCTGCTCTTGCTACTGTTGCAGTTCCAGGGCTGTTGTTGCATTCATTTGCCGCAGACCACCCCAACCAATTCCTCAGGCTGTCTGAGCTTGCTTTGCGCGGGAACCTCCACACTCCGCATCGCGAGTCCTGCGCAGGAAGTGCGGCAGTTTGATCCGAGCTCCGTGACGCTGGCACTTGAATGCCAAGCAGCTTGATGCAAGATAGAATCCTATAGATGCCAACCTCAAAGCTGAAGCCTAAATTGAAGTGAAGGGGGGCCTAGCAGAAAAGATCGCAAGATAAAGGGGAAAAGGGCTGTAGGGCAACATCAATGCCTTGCAGTTCTTTACGCAACCTCTATATGCGTGTGCTCACAGCCTCGCGGCGCTTCAGGGCGCTTCACTGTATGAGAGTCGAGGCATAGGCAGAGACTGTTTGTTTGGGACTTCTATATCGACCCATAGGGTTTTTCCCTCCTCTTTGCCCTATTCACCAAAGTGTTCAAGGTTCAAGCAGGCTGGGATGGCGCTGGCATGGACTGGCGGCCGCAGCTTCGCGCCCTTCACTTGCTGCACTTTGTGCGCGAACAAGGGGGTGCCCCAGGCAAGTGCGAGATGAGAGCTGCATGTTTGCGCGTTTCCCGGGCTATAGCCAGATGAGTCTGAGGGCGAACAGTGGTGCTGTCAAAAAGCTGTAGACTCTTGTAGCGCAAGACATCCTTGTGGACCCCCACTTACAGTAGTTGGAGACGTTTCAGATAAGTTACACAGATCTTAGCAGAACGCATCTGCTCGCATCAAAGGCTTCAAGTGGAAGCTGACATTTTGGAAACCCAGCCGAAACGTATTTCTAGCGCTGAGTGATGCCTTGCATTGACAGGTTCAGCTGCTCAGGCTTTGATCTGCAAGTTGCATCCTCTGCTGAACTTCTTGCTGGCAGAGCCTTGGTGGGGGCAATCGCCTGAAACCTGTGCTTCCCGAATGTACAAGCTCCTCCGACTTAGCTCTTCTGCTGACCGACCAGAGTGTTGCCTCCTCACTTTTGGGGAGTAGTGCTTCTTTGGTTTGCCTGCACAGGGTCAGCGTAACGACCGACCGTCAGCTTGTGTTATATAAGGGGTAACGTGGGTGAACCTGACGCAGGTCAGTAGGGTTTTTGTAGGGTTCAGGGCCAGGTTAGGGTGGCGTCCAGAATTTCTCCTTTTTCGCCAAGGAAATGCCGCAGTTCAGCGCAATCGCCACACGTCTCCTGTTTTTTGAGCCCGCTCTGCCACTCGCTCTTGGTACAAGATTGGTTTTGCGTTAGTGGTATTCTTAAAATGCTTATAGTAGCAGCAGTTATTGCTCTTAAATATTCGTACTATGGAAATCATTCAACAACTGCAAGACTAGCAGAGGAAGCTAGGCCTGTTTTAACATGTTAAGGGGCCGGGGGGGGGAGAGGCATGGTTGGCTTAATGATGTGGGTAGGTCTTGCTGGTCCTGCGAAGCTGTTAAACTCACCGGCGCACCAGACCAGTCCTGCGCCTAGCAGACATTGATATATAGAAGCTTGCGCTATGATATTGTTCATGAAATTCGCATTGCTGGGTTGGCCACTCCACCAGGGTACCACTGGTTCCATATTTTTTGAAAGCTACACATTGTTATGCTAGAGGCCTGTATGCGATGCGGTAACCCAGGACGGCCCCGCCGGATGAGGAGCTTCACAGCTTGGCTGCTCTCGGCCACAGGTTGCCAGAGGTGCCACTGCAGCCCAGCACGGGATGTAGGTGCTTGGGAACCGTCAACCTATTATCAATTAATCTTTCCAGCGGAGGCTCTGGCAGCGGTCCTTAAATAACGGACATGGAGCATCTAACATCCTTCCCAGCTCAGCAATCCGCATGCCGAACATAAAGCTTCTTTTTTCGCAATCGCGCGTTCGTACCTGCTGCCCACATGTTTCAACAGGCCAAGCCGATCCGTTTGGCCATTGATGAGCCCATTCCTTCGGAGCGCGACCTTGAGGCTGCTCCATAGTTGGATTGATGCTGTGGAGGTTTGGGTAGCGGAGAAGCGCGGCATCTAACTTGTACAGCAGGTGTACTCTGACATGGGCTATCGTTCTCGGGTCCTGAGAGCCAAGTCAAGAGGCGTAAAGCACTGTTGCCAGGGCATGTTTGCGGAGAAGACTGAGACGCGATCCCAATCCACGACAGACTCCACAGGCAACTGTGCAGCAAGCCTGCTAGGAGCACGAAGGGTGTAAGCTGGGGCTGGTAATGGGTACCACATTAATCTTGAACAACCTACAGTCGATCTGCGTTCTTAGTTAGTGCAGAGATGATTGAACCCATTTGGGTTAGCCGCCTTATTGGCAGGATCCAGGTTGTACTCATGTCGGGGTTTTGATTCACAGCCATGTTGTCGCCTGTTGCAGCCATCCATGGAGACGGGGAGGGAATACAGGCAACCCTCAGTACACAGTGACTTCTTCACGCATCTCCATCTCGGGCCTCAGGTCCGAACAGTTCTCGTGGCTAGGAGACACAGGACAGGGGCCGCTACATGGGGTGAGACACCGAGGGCGGTCTCCAAACCTGATTTCTAGCCACTCAGCATACGAGCAGCGCCCAGGTGACTTTGAAAGGATCCTGGCTGACTTGGAGAGTGATTCGCAGTACCTTTGCTGAACAATTTTAAAAAAATCTCCCTAGACGCGCCGTGTGCTTCCTGACCTAAGCCCAGAGAGTATTCCAGTGGCCTGATACTTGCAGATGCTCAGCAGATGTTCCTGTTCACTTTGTTCACCGAAGCCTTCAGCCCAGACATACTGTGGTCAAATCTCGCCCTTTGTGCAACTTACTTTGGTCTCCCCATTGAACAGGCCGGAGGCCGAGATGCCTTTGCCGTACATCCCGCGGTCCCCGCCGCCCTTCCGCTCAGGCAGGTTGTTGTGTGCCGCTACACTGCATCTCCGGGGACAGTGCCAGTTCCATGCTTGATTTGATGTTATGCTCTTTTGGCAACACGGCTCATATGCACGTCACAGTGTCAACGTTGCTCTGAGCCTGCAATGCGCCAAGGTAGGCATTGATCCCAATCCGGAAGATCCCAAGTTGAGAAATCTCCTCTACACAGCTCACGTCTTGCCAGGCCGCATGTCGCAAGCGTTCTACGGAAGTTCTGCGGGCCCAACCGTACAGCCTTTGTAGGCAGCATAATTTCATTTGCACGGCGCGGAAACACCATTTATTCATAACTCAGCGGCGAGGGTGCTTCAATGTGCACCAGATATTCGGTAGCAAGAATGCCGATGGTGCCCTCACATTTTGCTGAAGGTTTGAACCACTTTTCTCAGCAAATGTTGTGCGTTTTCATGTCCCGCGCATTAGCTAGATGATCAGATCAGAGAAACCGCAGGATCTAATTCGAGATCCCTTCTGCAGCCTGTGCATGTGGGGATATTTTTCAGGGTCAACCTTTGCGCGATCTTAAATTTTCATTGGGACGTGGTGGGGCTTTAGGGTATTTACCCCTAACTTGAGACCGCAAGGTTGGCTTGTTGCGCGTGCAACTTCAAATTCAGAGGTCTTGCCTTGCTGCCCTGATGCAATTAGGAAAGTCTAAGCTGGCCCTCATGTCTATCTATGCTATTGTTAAGATACTTTGAAAGCATCCTGCGCCGGGTGCGCGTTGGCGGCGCATGTTGGTCAATTGTCGTCTATCCGAGTCACTCATGTTGTTTGTGCGATAGGTCGCCACGGGTGCACAAGGCAAGGCGCACAGCTCCTAACAGAATGGGGCGTGTCCTCTCGGAGGGGTCCTGTAACTAGATGGCGCATAGCAAAAGTCTGGGTGAATAGAGAGGACGACGCACTTTTAGTACATAGCCCGATCACCATGCAGTTTCAACGATTCAAGAGTTCAACCAACGCATCTCCGCGCTTGGCATACAAAAAAGCACCAACCTGAGTTGATTGGAAAGCATGCTCCTAAATCACATGGCACCTCGCTTGCAGAGCATCACTCACATCGCTAAAGTGAATGAACTAAGAGGCGATAGCGTGAATGTGCCATTCAGTGCAAGATTTGTTTTTTGTAACTTGAAGGGTGTAAGCATGTGTTTGCAGCCATTTGCTACAAGTTTCCCACCACTCTCGCTGCAGGATAGAGGCTTGATCCCGCGGAGTGTTACTGCACTTTTCGAGGCACGGCTCTGTGCAAAACTCCATGCACTTCGGGACCGCGCATTTGCCTTTCGCCCGTATCTTCTATGAGTCTGGACATATTCCGAAGACGAGCTACTGATGGGACATCTGCTAAACAGAGCAGTCGGAGTGGCAGCGGCACCTGCAGTGCATAGCTCCCACTGCAGAAGTTGTCATGGCGTGATTAGACTACAGGATGTTTGAAGATCCAGGTCATCAATGTGCCAGAACGGGGTCCTCTAGACAATTGAAGCTACCCCTGAAGATGGAGAGAAGCGTGGCTTTTCGCCATTGGTTCCAGTAGGGAAGGGCTGATAGGAATGGCCAGCATATGCCTTTACCGCTGCAAGCAGGCTCTGCCCGACATTCCTGACAAGGATGACATCGAGATTTCCGTCTCCTTTTACGAGCTGTACAAGGAGAGGGCCTTGCATCATGAGTGTTGCAGTTAGCTATTGTCATCACTTATCTTGCTTTCAGTTGCAAGTCGTAGTGCCCTTGGTCGAATTATGCCACGGAGAGGGATTAAATTTCTGGTTCATAGGCATCCGTACTCCAGCTGGCTAGCCGCGCAGGTTACTGCACCTATGGGGTTGAAAGGCTGGCAAGGAAAGATCCCAGCGCATCCAAAACTAACGTCATGCACGTTTTTCGGCTGAAAAGCGGGATGGCCATTTCTTGCAGTTTGGGCATCTTTCTTACGGGAAGTGCCCGGGCAGAGACAGCTCCAAGAGGGCAGCCATGATTGAGAGCCCACCTCCATGGATGACACGTCGCATCTCAACCTGCAATCAGCACAAACATCGTGTAGCCCGATGAGAGGATGCCATCATTGACCTGCTCTCTGAAAGAAGGCGGAAGGCTGGGGCTTAAGGTCCCACATTAAAGAGTCGGGGGGGTTGAGCCTCAAGGTGCAACCAGAGAGCCTTGAAGCCACAAGAATGATGACCGCAATAAGGCTCATCCCATCTCCAAACCTGTATAAGTTTACGCGGAATAGAAAGAATGGAGCGGACATTTCAGTTTTTGTGCACACGCTGACCTTTTGCTTGTCAGCATGTCAGTATCCAAGGAGTCTGAGAGTAGCTCATGTCAAGTGCACTGCTCAGGCTGCCCATCCACTAGGAATCCTTTTCGGGAGTCCCTACAAAAAAGATTATAGTGTTTTGGAGTTTGTATTTGGGACCCTATTCATGGAAACTACCATAATCATATCCGTTGCCATGGCCCACAGGTGCCAGTGCGCGCCAGCGAGGGTGGGCCGGTCCTGGTTGGTTTGCTGCGGCAGGCGGCACTCATACCTTGGCATACCTGGCCGAGTCACACCACCAGGTTCCCCGCTATAAGCAACAAGTCCACGCGCACTCCCCATAATAATCCCAGTTTCCATTTCATTTTCCATTTTCTTTTCCATTTGATTCTTCATTATAGTAGTTTCCATGTTCTTTCCCATTATCCAATATAACCCAGCATCGAAAAGAATACATGCATGAACTCAGGCTCTGGGGTTTAATTCCAAGAAGGGTTGGTCGGTTCGATCGTGCAGGTAGTGGCAAGCCAGACGGATGCATTCCATCTGCTGTTTCAGGGCCTGGACCTCAGGCTCTTTGCTACTTGATGTATCTGAGGATAAGAGGGGCTACATGCTGCCAATTTTTGGTGGTGTTGCTGGCAGCGCACAGGGCCCTACAAAGTAGCAAGCAAATCCCGGTGTTCATGGCTTAGAGTATCAGGTGATGCCAACAGGCACTTCCAGAACTGCGCGCTCAACTCTGAGTCCTCCCGCGGAGCGATTCTCAGATCCGCCTCGTTCGTCAACGGATCATGAGCTAGTCAGCGGGCTTTGTGGCTTGTTCGGGTAACCTTCTTGAATTCCTGACAGTTGCAACAGCGAGGTTGTCCGTGGCCAGTTGTCGGGTGTGCGATGCTGTTGCCTATAGACGTGAACCCACATTTCTGTGCGTCGGATTTGGGCTCAAGGGACTAGCCAGTATTCCCCCTCTCTCTCCTGGCCTGCGCGCTGCCTTAAGTGCATGCATCCCACAGCCTGACTCAGGCCTAGCGTACCTGCCCAGCTCATCCAAACATTGAGATACCTGGTATTAAACATCATGTGCAATCCTCCTACGGGTTTGGCCTCAGCCCGTCTACTTGTGACGGCAAGTGGTACTCCTTTAAACTTGCCGCCTTGCGACGGCTTCCATCGGCTGTTCGAGCGATGTCGTTCAAAGAGCGGCGACTGGCACCACTGCCGATGACGTTTTTGGAATTCGAGGAGTCGCAGCTAGTGAGGATTTGGCTTCGCACAGATAGGGATGCGGCAAGAGATTACATGGTGTGGCGCGACGGGCCCGCTTAACAGGTACACTGTACTGCCTGGTCGGTTGCCAGGAGCTTCCTAAAGCATTTATCGGGTGTCTAGGATGGTGTAGGTGCAATCCGTCTTTCTTGCCACGCTGGTTGGCGCGGCGGAGGCTGCAGGTCCTACGCCCCCAGCTCACTTGACTGAAAGAACATGTCTGCCAGGAGCCAAAGATCATTCCCATGCGGCGATCAAGCAGTTTCACCGGGTGGCCTGCCACATTGCGAGGGCTTGCACATGTTTCTGGTACTGGCGCGGGTTCCAGCTTGCAGCGCATCAATGGACGGCAGCTAAGGTTTGTACCATTCTCTTTGAATGGAGATGCGGATGCGTGCGGATGCGTTTCTCCAAGCACGACTGATGATGCTTGGGCTGAAAGCTGCTCGACACGCGCCTGAGTTCGCATAACTTGCATGTGAAGAGCTGCAAGTTGCAGCACAGTAATTGCAAAGAATGGTTCTCCCTTGAAGTGTTTGATTTTGGGGCGAACGAAACTTCTTGGAAGGGTCATAGCGAAAGAGGTGCTGACACCTCCGCCCCCAGTCCTCCGCCCACGCCGGATGAGACTGCAGAGTGCACGGACGCGGAGCACGATGAAGAGGAGCAAGTGGTGCCTCTGATGTCACTTTGCGGTTTCGGCTGACTGCTGCTGCACGAGTCATGTCATTCAGCAAAACAAAATTGTTGCAACACCCGTGAGGGCACGTTGTACAAGTCCCACTGAAAGACTTACTGGCGCAATTACTGGCGTTTGACAGGGAATAAGAGAGTGCATCCTTACAGCGGTTGTCTCCAACTGTAATCCTGATTTCCATCTCTTTAGTCCTTCCGAAGCCCGAAGCTTCATGCAAGGCCACAAAATAATGCAGTGGCGACTAGCTTCTTTTCCGTTCTTGAGAACAAGGTCGTTTGGCCTGACACAGATGAAGATGAGCCCTGGCAGCGCTGGAGCGCTGGGGCACAAGCCCCGCTCCTTTGCTTTGTCAAATTATGTGATTATCGCAGTTTATAGATATCAAGGTTTTACTTCTCGTATCGCATGTTGCAATTGTCCAACTTGTTGCACTTTCATCAACCCTTCTGTCACTCAACCGCAATCCGCTGGACAACTTCTACGCCATTCACTGAAGAGTTCTTTTGATGGCCGCGGCCGTGCCTCAGGCAGAGCTACCCGGCCACCGCGCCACCCCAGAGTGACATGATGTGTGTGACTCTACTTGCACCCGCTGCTGAGATAGTGTTGCTTCCGATCAGGTTCCATTTGCTTGGCACTTTGTCGCCAAGCCTCATGTGCCCGGTGCTGCCTGACCTCGGAGCAATGCGTCCTGAAGGCGGGGACTTCCATCGTTTTCCCTACGCAGCTTTGAAGGGCTTCAGGAGAGTCGGACGCCTACCGGGGGAATCATTGGTCTCAATCTTCAACGCCAACGATTGCCAACCGGGTGCTGGGAGTCAGAGTTGGTTTGCGTATTGATGTTAAACAGGGATGGCCTCCCAGGCTTATGCAAAGCAAGTGCGTGTTTGGCGTGCGTCACAACACAACATGACCTTGCTTTCTTGGTGGTTGCGTTAGAGCAAACAGGTTAATTACTGCCTGTATTTCAGCAGATTCCAGCTTCTTGAAGGTCACGATTCGTCCCCCATAGTAAGAAGAAGGCAAGCCGAGGAGCTTTTGAAGCATGATCAAACCATGCGCTCCTAGCGAGACCCAGAACACATGATAAGTGATCTCTTCCATGATGTTAGTACAGCATGGTAGTCACAGCCGCCCGCCAGGTGCGGAAACGTCGCAGGCGCCCGCCTTGAAATCCTCGCCGCTCCCCGTAGCTCACGTTGAAGAGGAGAACAGTGCTTCTCATCAGTGTGGCTTGGACGTCCTTCCAGGCATTGCCACCCGCTGTCACGGCTGTAAATCATATCAGACTCAGAGCAAGGCTTCACATCCTTCTTGGCCCATAGTTGAGCCGCCATGGCATGGCTATCACACATGCTGGGTCTGTTGTGGGCAGAGGCAGACCTGCAGCTCGCATGAAACTTGGTAAAATTGCTTTGACAGCAAATCCGTGTGCATGGATGCGTTCAGACCGAATTCAAAGCCATGACAGGAGACCACCACTGCCTCCTCCCGGGAAGGGAGTTTTGTTGACAGCTCTGGCTCTGAGGCTTGGGGATTTGTCCCACAACAGATGAACCCGCAGCGTTGTGGCACGCAAGTCCTAGATTTTAGGGGTTCTGCATGGGGAGGCTGCACATATGGCCATACAGGTATTGCAAGGCTGCTGTTGACACTGCCCTCATACACCCCTTCGGACAGCATCGATTGGGATTCATTACGTTGAGCTGCCTGAAGGCCCATGAGGCCGAGGAGCTCAAGCTGACAGCAGCGGCCACTCGGCATTTGGCTTCAAGTACGCCATGTCAATGTGTTGACCACTTTGTCTCCAAATGATTTTGAAAAATGCACACGCCTGATAACTTCAAATCCAACTCGTTGACAAGCTTTACCTGTGGTGAAGCGCGGCTTAGGTATCTACAGCATGTTACGAGCACGCGAAACTGTACGAACACCATGTCGACATTTGCGTAGCATCTATAAGGGCTCCTGAACATAAATGCGAACCAGGCAGCCCGAGCTCCGTACCCTGCAACGTGCAACCAACAACACCCCGCCTTGCAAAAGTAACATGTGAAGGCGATGGTGGAGGCCTATGACAGCACCGAAGAGCCAAATACCACGGTCCGCCTATGAACCCTGGCTCATCCAGACCGGGGGGGGGGATAATGACGGGATGCAGAAGGCGTCAGGAATGCGGCTGACGCGCTTTGTGTAGTTTATGCTACCTGTAGGGTACCTGTAGACTCTATATACACTTCATTGCCAACAATCGGGGTCGCGCAGGGCCTCAGCCAAGGCCGAGTTCAATGGAGCCTTTTGTTGGTTGGGATGTGCTTTGAATCCCCAATATCCAGTCTCGTCGGTCAACGAGGTTTTATGATGCTCATTCTAAAGAAGGAACACTCGCCCACCCTGAGTCGTTGTGGTGTCCTCACCGAGCCGCTGCGCGCGATCATGTGAAGCCGCCTGCATGCATAGCTTGACAGCAGGATCTTTTGAAGTAGTGTCCATTAAGCTTTTGGTTCCTTCATGAGCGCAAGTGTACGCTCTAGATGTCTGATTTCAGTAGCTCCCTTCGGCCAGAACGGACACCCTAGCAAAGACAGCAGCACTGCCATTTCCCTCAGGAACTGTAAGCCCCGCCACAGTTGCATCAAAAGCATCCAGAGCCCAAAGCGCATCTTGTCGAATTCCATGTGCGTGCGAAGGGAATCTCCATGAAGATCCCTACGCATCGCTCACTACAGCTTGCAGGCAACCTAGCCGGTAATGCTTCGCGACAGCGCATCATCAAAGCTACCAATGGGCTGGGCTTTGCTGGCCAGCAGCTTGGCCACAAACGTGGTACCGCTGCCTGCAGCACTGGGGGCAGGGGAGGGGCCTGGTAATAGTGCTGCTGTTGACAAGGCATTTCATATCTGTTCCTTTCGCGAAAGTGTTGAGATGGCACAGCTGTCGCTTTCATTCGGTGCTGCCATTTGCGCAGGCAGCAAAGAACAACTAGGGCGGATTGACTTGAGCTCTGGCTGGTATCCCCCGCAGCCACCTGGGCCAGCAGCACACCCCGCAACAGATTCTTCCCTCCGAGGTATAAGCTTCTTGGGGTTCACAGCGGTCCGCCTCGTCAAGGCAAGCATTCACGGAATTGAGGGGCACGTCTAGTGGCCCTGGACAGACACACCGCATTAGCTGGAGTCAGAGATGATACCTAAAAGTGGCGTGTGCCAGTGATAGCAACTTAGTACAAGGAAGACTGGAAGCGATACGAGGCAGTTGTAATACATGACCGCCTGTTCTGACAACGTTTCAGAACTCGAGGTTAGCAGTAGTTGATGGGTGAACGAAGCAAAGTTCCTGTGTAACTCCGCCAGAGTTTGGCCCATACCTGATCCCTTCCGTATCCTTCCTCCAAGCTCGCTACAAAAATTGAAGAGCCCCATGCTGCTTGTGAAGGCCCTTGCTTCGCTGTACTGAAGTTCGCTTCCGAGACCACAGCGTTTCGGTTTCAGAAGGCCTGGTTAGCATCAACCATTTCCCCCCCATTCGTAGAATGAAATGAACAGGAAAAGATGTTTTCGGGAGGACATGCTTCCTCGGAGCATTGCCAAGACGAGTTCGCATTGCGGAAACTCAGGGATGGTTTAACTCGGGCACTGAATGTCGAGATCCATGCAGGAATGCCTTAAATGATTGGTGACCTGCACTCCAAGGCTAAGGTACGGCCAATGCGTATCACCCCCTCCTAAAAATTTAGCCATGTTTCTAAGCTCTATATAGACAACATAGACGTCGTCCTTTTGGGAGAAGAGGTTTACTTGTGGAAGGAATTCAGCTCACCTGCCGCAGCACGCCAGGCTTGGAACAGCAAATATTTCCCAGACAAGCCCAACGTCCTGGTGCCTGGCCGCAGACAGATAACACACATTGCTGGGACAACAAACATACTCACATCGCTGAACAAACGTTGAAGGAGCTGCCACTACTTATCCTTAGAAGTCCTTTATGCAAAGGCAGCGAATGATCCATCGTGCAGCGTTGACTATGGGGAGCAAAGCGGCCCACGTCCAGCTGCGAAAGACAGGCCAGGGCACGCTCTAGACCGTCAGATGAGGCATTGCTGGTCGAAATTGCAAACCATGCCTATATGTTTTTTTCGTGACAGAACACACAGCCGATGGACCGTACCCGAGACACCAGAAATCATATCATGGCGCTGCACGCAAACTGTTCAATGTTGCACTCAGCCGAACTCCCAATTTGAAGAGCTAATTCTCACGTGTATTGTTAGTACTCTTTTAGGCCGAGGCACAAGTCACAAGCCGTGCCAAAGCCAACCTGTAAGCCTCCCAGCAGGCCTGAGCTCAAGGCTAAGTTGGACTTCGAACGCCGCAGCTTGGCTATCCAGCAGGTCACGCATGCAGGTGCAAATTGGAAGCTTCTCCAATCTTTGAGTATAAGGGTGGGGGTGGTCCAGGGCAAGGATGTAACATCTGCGCACGAGAGGCCCTGCGGAAGTCCCAGTAAGGCTTTGGACTTTCGTGCTCGTGCCGCTGACACAGCTTAGGCATTAACCAAAAGACCGGGCCACCGATCCGTCGGACAAACGCAGGTGCTCCACAGCGACAGGCGATTACTTTTAAGATCCTGCAGGATGACAAACCTGCTTGCCCTTGCTCAGCCTAATCGATGCACTGACTGCAGCTATGATTGTGTCTTGATCTCGCTTGCCATACAACAGGGAATCGTCAAATCATTCAGCACTCCAATCAATCACCAAATGACGGGCTACCTGCCAAGTGCAACTTGCCGAATCTTACTCGAAGGCAATTGCAGTTTGATTTGGCTCGCTCGCCATCAGTTGTCATCAAGGATTTTCGCGAGCACTTAGATGCACAACAGCTCCTCGCACTCAACCAGGTTGATGTCTCTCCTCGGCAATCATATGTGGGAGGGTCTGGCATGGCCTTTGCAGGCCGATACGTTGCTTCCCCCTGCAACTCCGCCGAAGAAGGGTGCTGGGCCGCACCTCGGACTCCATAATAACAGCTTGATGCGCGGAACATACGGAGTGCGAAGCAGTTACTCGAATGCTTGAGGTCACGGGGTGGCTTGTAGGAGGAGAGAACATAAGAAAACATGAGACAGCTTGGGGCGGCATGGGGGGGTGGAATGGCTGAGTCCGTCTCTTGTGTGAGTGAGACTTCTGCTATCTTCTGCTATACAAGGGAGATCAAGAGGCTCCAATACTGTTTCGCAGCAAGCTATCGATTTTGTTGAGCTGGGTGAAGTAGACACACATTCAGTCATTCTATTCATTGAGCCCTGTACGCCCCGATAGCAACAGCAGCCAGGCCGCAACCGCAGCTGGCGCAGGCGATGAAAACAGCGGCTTTGGCCTTGCAGAGCCTCGGGCAAGCACTTACCTGGACCCCAAAAGTACGTAAAACAATGGCCTTCGTAGCTGTTCTCATGGATTGAGGGTTATTATTTTACATACTTTCGGGGTTTAGGTATGGCAGATACCTTTTCGGGTGAGGGGTGACTCAGCAGTTTCATCGCGTTGCTAAGTGCTCAGGATGGCTTGTTGGGTTTGGTGTTTTACTGATACGCCCGGATTTGTCACACCCTTGCCCTATACCTTTCTCTCCAAGTCCTTGCGAACCCTCAAGGAAAGCGCGGGCCATGATGCCACCGGTGAACATGCAGCCGTCAAAGATTTGCCCCTAAGCGATGTGGGGCCACGCTGCTTCCGTTTCCAATGCTTATCCCGGTCATGAGTTCCCTCGTTACGCCCGAAAGTAGCCTGAGCAGAGGCTTATTTCAAGACCAGTCAGGTGCCTAGTCTGGCAAGCAGTTCCTTTTATGCAAGGGTGAAGCTCCACAAGCGGGTGTCAATGCACGATTGTCTGCAGGCTGCCAGGCATCCAAACCATGCTGGCAAATGGAAACTGTTTGAAGTTGCAAGGAGTATGAAGGAACGAAATGGAAAGGCTCCAGGCTTCAAAAGGCAGCAAGCTTCTTTGGATGGCAGGGTATGTTAGGAGAGGTTTGGATACCTGTGGAGCATCAGGCTAGGCTTGCTGGTGAATCCTCGCCGATTCTGAGGCAAGCCATGCCATTTCATAATATCTCTCTCGTCTTTGGGCGCGTTCCGCCTCAGGTCAACGACTAGTAACAAAGAAGCGTTTGAAGGTTCTTCATGTGAGTAATATGTTATTTGAGGATACTATAGGCCAATCCAGAGTAGGATTAAAACAGCCTAAATAGGCTGGGAAAACAATACGTGCCCAGTACGACATGTCTCCGAATTCTTCCCCCCGCCGTATACTTTGCTTTCAGGAAGTTGTTGCAAAGTTTGCGGTTCTGAGCGTTTCTTGTGGCGCAGTCAGCCCCATACATATGATTGAAATGAGTAGTTGCATTCATACAGTCACACGGATGCCAGAGAGCGAGCAAGATTCTGCACAAAGATCCCAGCATATCGGACAAACAGCTATTGCCGGCTGACGCTGCTTACTCACAACTGCAGAAGTGAATGGCATTTCTGACGACCAAGGCTCGTCATAGTCACAGCTTATGAAAACTCTGGATGTGCCTTCAGACCTGTAAGGCGGAGCGCTGCGCATGCATGGTGCATCCCTTATGGGGTTAGCAGGAGAGGGGTCCAAAACATGCAATTCCCTGGCGCACCTTATCAATTGCAGTTTGAGATGTGGATGTCTCCAAATTGGACTGTCAAGGAGCCGGTTCATGGAATGAAATCCTTGACCATCGCATTGATTAGGCTTGTCATGATTTAAAAAGATGGGATGCCAAGCATTCAAGGCGTGCATCTTTCTAGGCGCCCACAAAATTGAATTTCTGAACCAGCTATCATGTACAGCATGTCTTGAGACCAAAGCAACAGAAATTTCCATGAGCTTAAATTTCTGCTCATGAGCATGGCTCGCTACTTTTTCCACGCGTTTTTCAAAATTCCACGGGCTCCGAAATTTAGGAAAAGAACGAGATAAACTTGCGGGCGTGTTGCGGGAAATTGCGGTGTGTTGCGGAGCAGGCTCTTCCTGCTCGTTCACTTTAGATTCTGAAGTCCATGCGGCTTGTGAAATTTCCACGTGGGATGATATATGCGTGAAAACGGCGCGGACAGGTTTCTGAAATCACTGCAGAGTGCCATGATCATGAACATTTCCATGCGTTGGAGCGTCCAGGTACTCGTAGTTCGTTCATGGCCAGGAAGGTACGTATTGCGACTGCGTTTACATTGAATGCGATGTAGAAACGGGGCTTGTTCCGCTTTTCAGCAGGTCTTTTGATCGAATCGAAGGCGATTGCCGACTCTGAGCCCGTGACCTCTAAAATACAGCAACACTTCTTGAGGACTCCCCCCACCTTGCGGCAGCAGAAATACTTGGACTACAGAGCGAATGCAGAGGGCTATGAGACTTTGCACGGCAGACGGTAACATGGCAGTAGGAGGTTTCAAAGTGGGAGAGTTATCATTTTTATTTTGAGAGAGTCCCACTGGCTCCGAGCTGCTGCAACATTTGGACGCCCTCTTTCCTTGCCTAGCGTTTCTTCCAGTTAGGGGATGCCTTGTCCTGAAAGCATGCACGGCTGAAGACAGCCATCTTCAGACGCAGTGGCGGACGCTTTGGGTTTAAGAGTAGCAGTGTACATTACTGTGGCACGGCAGCCGATTGTGTTCAGCGTGTTTCACGTGAAAGCCGAGCGTCTGGAGCGAAGAATCATTCAAAGCATGTGAAGCGCACGGTGCCTACAGGGGTTGTCAAGCTCCTGTCATCATGGAACTGATTGAAAAAGCATGTTCAAACAGATTGGGTTGGACATGTATTCGCTCGGTACTGTGTATCTGTGAACCCTAAGTGCAATCAAAGTTCGGGCATCCTAATCGCTTCCGGAATTTTGCCAGCGCTAAGCCAAGAGCTTGACAGCACCTGCAAGGAGCCTGCAGGGTGCGCTGGTACATCTACTGTGGAGGGGTGGATGCAAGCACGCCCATCCCTTCAGCCCCATCCTTTCCAGGCGCATGAGTTCCAAGTTCCAAGATGAGGCGGTTTTGGCTTTGTACGCATCGACCTGAACCAGTCTAAGTGAGGCTCGAACCGTACAACATGCTCCCACTGGTATACCACGATTCCGTCACACCACACAGAGGTGATCATGAATTTTCTTTGTGGGCTCTTAAAAAATTGTGGCGCTTAGATTTCAGTACAGCCAGGGCTCCTGAGATTTTTTCTGCAGCAGACACGGATGCAATCCAAAGTTTCAGCAGTGCTGAAAATGTCCTGGAAAGACTGATAACAGCGCGACAGAATGCCGGAAGCTCTACAATCCGAGCCTGCGTGAAGACTTCTCAACGTCGAGCTCTTGTTGCTCGGTAGACATTCTTTGAACTTCTTTGCACATTCAGCAGGCCCGGATGTTGGACTTGGCCTAACACAGGCACCAGCTGTGCTCGAACAGCCCCAGGGCCAGACTCCACCTGGGGTTGTATAATAACCCCGCTT